>AWOL01S0080990.1:32597-55788 GCA_000715115.1 Nicotiana otophora | reverse complement strand
GACCCTCGGCATCCTTCCCTCCAAGAACTCCCCACCTTGCTCTTGGGGTGACTCGAACTCACAACCTCTTGGTTGGAAGTGGAGGGTGCTTACCATCAGAGCAACCCACCTTGTCAAGGGGTAAAATTAGAAGTTTAAGTTAAATTGTTCCCAAATTTATAAAGAGATCATTCTAATTAGAACGGACTAAAAAAAATAGATTCACATAAACTGGAACGGAGGAAGTATGAATACGAAAATTGTTTAAAAATACAACTACTATTCAAAATTTTCCCAATTTCTCTTCCCCTTCCTTCATTTCTTTTCCAACGAAAGTGGTCAAATCTCATATGAGAAAGAGACACAGAACATAAAGATCATCAAAGAATTAAAAATAACATTTTCAAAATAATTTGTTAAGAATATTGTGTGAATGCCACCTAAGATTGGTCGTTTTGGACCTGTGAGAGGGAAGTAGATAAGGAGATAATAATGGAATACCTTACCCTTACCTTTGAGACATATTGCTATAAATAGATTGAGAAACAATCCATTGTATTCTTGTCTCAAAACTTAAATCATTTTTAAAACACTAAAAACAATGGCAAAAATTCAATTGACGACTTTGTTTCTCCTTTGTATGCTAGTTGTATTGGTCCAACATGGAAATGTAGCAAGAGCAGAACTCTCAGAAAAGGCCAAAGAATGCATGCCAACTTGCCTAGCAGTTCCAGGTGCTACTATTGGAGGTTGTGAAAAAGCTTGCCAAGAATTTGCTGATCGAACTTATGGCAAGCGTTGATTATGATCAACCTTTCTACCATTCTATTAAAAACATTACATCATATTTATTTATTTATTTATTTATTTATTTATGAGTCGATCATATTTGCAAGTGCAGATACGAGCAATCGTGATCGAATTATGTAACTGTAGTAAATAAAATCATTCTACTATTTAGAAAGAATGAAGTGGTTCCATCTCGAGGGCGAGAGGGGCTTTTTTTTTTTTTTTTGGAAATAAATTATAGGTAGATGAAGTATATGCAAAAGTCTTGATACTTTTGCGTTTTGGAAATTATAGTTCAGGTAGGAATATGAATAAAAGTTTGGATTTAGTGCAATCCAACTCTAGATATGATGTACTGATGTATATATGCTTTTCAGCTTGATATATACGAAATTACAATTTCTGATATTTTTCATTCTACAGATTACAATAGTCACAAGAATGATATAAGTGATTGTTTTGTTAATTGCATCTACATCGCCGTAGATTTGCTACAATTATTTTTTTTTTAAAACCAAAATAAATAAATAAACGAAAATTCGTTAGCCTCCACATTTCAAAAGTTTCATCTCATATCTCAAAAATCTACAGAAAAATAAACGAAAATCCATGTATGAGGACTTAAACCAGAGACTTCCCAATTTGTAAAACAAAATAAAAATTATCATTTGGAATCAATCCAAAAATTAGGTTAGTATCTTACTCCAAACATGGCATACTAATGGAATGGAGAAACAACTGTCTGATGATTACGTTTACAGACTCCTTAAGAACACCATTTTAAGATAAGCTATATTGAAAACCCGTCGACGGGACAATTTCTGAGTTTTATTATTATTTTATTTATAATGTTGGTGTTCGTGCCAATTTAAGCACACTTTGACTCTTTTATCGGTATGTGTTAGTGTTACCTCGGCTTTTCTTTCGATTATCTTAATCATGCAACTAGAAAGGAAATTGACATGAGGGTTTCACAGCTTTAGATGTAACCATAAGAAAAGATCAGCATATATAGTTTTAATCGAGTGGCAATCTCCAACACTTCTTTAATTTGTTCCTTGATAAAGTAACTGTATTATTCGAAACTCAGAACCAAGGAAGTGTTGTAAATTACAGAAGTTTGGAGAATCAACCCTGTTACAAATGAAGGGAGCTTATCAACTTCAAAATTGATCTACACTATTTACATAACTAGTTTATACATACCCTCATTGTGCGTGTATTTTTTTTTTAAAAAAATCACATAAATGTAATATTAAATTATGTTTTTGAGTTATAAAATAAAGGTGTATTTTCCTGATAAATTAATGTTGATCCGATATAATTAACTCAACAATAAAAGAAATAGTCTTGTAGAAGTTTTCGTTCGTCATGGATATATTTAGACTGAATACATATGTAGTACCTTAAACTTGTCCATTTTTCCATTTAGTCACTTGAACTAAAAGATGTACCTATTGGATATTTGAGTACCTATTGGATACTTGAACTCAAATTATATTGTGTTAATTGAACACATTTTTTGCAGCAAGACAAAATGCGTGAGGGCCAAATGCTGCTGACGTGGCAGTGTTACGAATGAGAAAATGACACATCAACAAAATATACCCTTTTCTTCTACTTAATTAAACGCCAATTCCCACATGAAAATACCATGCCAACGCCACCAGCAATAAACCACCCCATTTTTTGATTAAACAACTACCCCATTGCAGTCCAACTTCATCACTCCAATGTACTCCATTTCAGATTGTTTTATACATATTACATTGTTATTTTAAGCTTAATTTCCAGAAAAATTCTATACCATAAATTTCGGTAAATGAGATCTATGAATCTTGTTGATTCATGGGATCAAACTTGTTCAACTTTTACTCATGCCATACGCAATAAAACCTCAAAGGATTCATGAATAGGTGTGTCTATGGCTATAGAAGTGGGTTAACTGAAAGAAATGAGATTTATTTATGTAGATTGAAGAAGCTGAGGGAGAGAAGAGGGTAGCCACTAGTGGTTTGAATTTCGCCGGCTAGGGTTGCAGTGGTGGTTTTAGGAAGAAGTGAGGAGACGGTATTGGCAGTGATGGTGGGCGTAACGGCAGCGGCAGCGACAGTGGCCCATGAATCGTCCTCCTTCCATTAATTTGATGTTCTGTTGAATCACATAATTGGAAGGGACCAAAAAATTGGTTAAGATAATTAGCACCCTTCTTCTTTGGTGGCTGTATCGAGTGTCATTGCTTCATAATCACAGACTTTTTCCACCTATATAATTTGTACTTCTATGGTCGCATCGCTCGATTCTTAATTTCTCGAGACGAAGAACTAAAGTTGTGGCTAAGAAAGAAGTTACAAATTTAAAAACAAGATGTATTGGAGATAATGGATGGTTTTTGAGTTAATTAGAAGGAAAGAACAATTTGCAGGTGCCTCTATTTTTGTTTTCATGTATGAAGTTAATTAGCTTTATTAATGCAATTTTGATAAAAGCGTGTGAGAAAAATTTATATGATGAAGAGGAGAAGTAACTGTGGAACAAAAGAAAAAAAGCTAAAACAATTTAAGGGAACTTTTTTTTTTAGGTGGCGGAGATGGAGGTGGAGGAAGTGGAGATGGTGGTAGCAAATTAAGGTTGAAGAAGACAAAAGAATAAAAATATATATTAAAAAAAGATTAGGACTTTTCACTCTACACGAGAGTGTATTACATATGTTGTGCCATATCAGCAATGTGTGGTTAATTACACAATATAATTTGAGTTAAGGTGACCAATAGGTACAGCATTTAGTTTGAGTGTCTAAATGAAAAAAATGGACAAGTTTAAGGAGCTGGAGATGTATTCAGCCATATATTTAATTAGTATCTCCTCACCAAACTGCTTAAATTTGTTTGATGGGTCTTTATGTATCCGAATATTGTCTTCTATAGAAGCAAGAATCTTTGATTGTAACTGAATTACTTACAGTTGGTGGGTCAGAAAAGAATTACATTAATACTATCGTAGAAGAATTGAAAATGTGGAATTCATGTTAAAATTATAACTGAAACTAGTTAACTTACCCACTCTCGCGCGGTTCTAATATTATTATCAAACTCTAACTTAAAAAATTATTTTCTATTTGTTGATCGAAAAATAGACTATATACCAAGTATAATTGAGGTGAAACATAAACTCACCTTTTCTCCTTCTTGTCCTCCTGCGCTATTGCTGTCCGTCATTTCTTTACCTTACCTTGTTGCACTCACATTCCTTTCATTTGTATTTGTCGGGTTTTTAAAGCTTATTTTAACATAAAAGAGGAGAGTGAACGGGAAATGGAGGAAAAAATAAAAAATTGATTTTCCCTCCTTGACAAAGGGACATTGTCCCATATTGGAGGAGTAAAAGACTTTTGATGGATATATATACAATTGCTCTTCTTCTAGCTCTTAAAGAGTTAAGAAGAAAGCAAGCCTCGCGCCGTCGCCGTCGTCATCGCTCGGTTTCGGCTTCGGCTTCGGATTTGGTCAAATGATTGATTGATTAATTTTTTGGACCAAATTTATTTGTTCTGCGTTTTGAATTCCCGTTTTATTTTGTGTAAATAGCCATTTATGTTATGGCCATTTTACGTAAACAGTCATGACAAACCTTTTGAAGAGTTGCATCTCTTCATTTAAACTTAATCTGTTGGCTATAAATAGAAGGCCATTCCCTAAGATTTTCCTTATGAAAATTTTGAATTTTCCTCTTCCTTTCTGTATTGTTTTAACTACAACAAAGCAACAATAAGTGTGATTTGCTGCCGCCATTTGTGTTCATCGAAACACTGGGGTTTGAAGTATCACTACACCAGTGTGTAATCCGTTTTATCTTGGGAGGAAATAATCCACAACCTCGGGTACTAGGAGGGGATTAAGTTCCTTAAGGAAACACTGTGAATTCAGTGGGCTCGGATTAATTTCTACTTCTTCTACATTTCTGTCTATACGTTGTTTTCTTCTCCAGAAATATTTTACAAATACAGTATAACAACAAGCTTAAGGAACTTAATCATTTTCTGTATTTGTGTTATATTCATTATTTTGGAAACTAAAACCTTTGTGATTTTCTACTCCCGTTTTGGAGATTAAAGCCTTCGTGGTTTTCTATTCCATTTATTTACTTTAATGTGTATTCTATTTTGGTTTACTATATGTTATTCAGAGATTAAAATCATAGCGATTTTCTACTCCATTGGAGATTAAAATCTACGTAATTTTTTACTCCAGTTTTATTCGATTTAAAGATATAAAAACTTCGCCGTTTATTAAGCGTTTGTTTGTGTCATTCTTTTACAGAAGTAACAAATGAGAACGAAAACCAGGATGTTCCTATGGTGACTGCCAATGCATCGTCAAGCCGAACAACTCCGGCACCGGCACCGGCAGAAAAGCCCGAAATATTTTCCGCGATTAATTCTAAGCGGTAGCAGCAGAAGATGTTCTTCTATTTGACGACTTTAAGTCTACAGAAGTTCATTAAGGAAGATGTTCCTATTTTGCCCGACGAAACTCCAGACAATGAATGCTTTCTCGTGACTGAAGCGTGGAAGCATTCTGATTTTCTGTGCAAGAATTACATTCTTAGCGGACTAGAGAACGATCTGTATAACGTCTATAGTAATGCAGAGACATCAAAAGAACTGTGGTTTGCGCTTGAAAAGAAATACAAAACTGAAGATGCCGGGTTAAAGAAATTTATTGCTGCTAAATATTTGGACTACAAAATGGTAGATAGCAAGTGTGTTATTACCCCAAGTCCAGAAATTGTAAGTGATTATTCACGATCTCCTAGCTGATGGTATAAATAGAATTAATACTTATGTTGAAAGTATTAATTATATTGTTATTACTAACAGAATTTTCATTGAAGGTCTTGTCATCAATGAAGAATTCCAAGTTACAACAATGATTGAGAAGTTGCCTCCTTTGTGGAAGGACTTCAAAAATTACTTGAAACAGAAACGCAAGGAGATGTCGCTTGAAGATCCCATTGTACGGTTGAGGATCGAAGAAGACAACAAAGCTGCTAAAAAGAAAGGTCGTGGAAACTCAACAATTATGGGAGCAAACATTGTTGAGGATGCTCCTCAAAATAATAGAAAGAGGAAGAAAGCTTTTGGACCGAAAAGTAACCCAAGCAAGAAGCGGTTCAAAGAAAATTGCTACAACTGTGGGAAATCTGGGAACAAATCTGTAGCTTGTCGTGCTCCAAGGAAAGACAAGAAGAAGGGTCAAGCAAACATGGTTGAAAAGCACGAAGATATTGATGACTTGTGTGCTATGCTTTCTGAATGCAACCTGGTGAAAAATCCTAAGAAGTGGTGGATTGATTATGGAGTCACTCACCATGTTTGTGCTGTTAGAGAAGCGTTTGCTACATTTCTCCCGTTGGACCCGAAGAGACGCTTTCTATGGGAAATTCTGCAACAGCCAAAATTGAAGGATGTGGTAAGATATTTCTGAAAATGACTTCTGGCAAGGTGGTGACTCTAAACAACGTCCTTCATGTTCCCGAGATTAGGAAGAACTTAGTCTCTACTGCACTTCTCGTTAAGAACGGGTTTAAGTGCGTTTTTGTATCTGATAAGGTTGTAATAAGTAAGAATGAGATGTTTATTGGAAAAGGTTACCTCATTGAGGGCCTTTTCAAACTGAATGTAATGGTAATTGAGAATAATAAAATTTCAGCTTCTTCTTACTTACTTGAGTCAAATGATTTATAGCAATACGTTTAGGACATGTCAATTATAAAACCTTGCAAAAAATGATTAAGTTGGAAGTATTGCCTAAGTTTGAATGCGACAAATCAAAATGTCAAATATGTGTGGAATCTAAGTATGTTAAACATCCTTATAAGTCAGTTGAAAGGAATTCATATCCTTTAGACTTAATTCATACAGATATTTGCGACATGAAGTCAATACCATCTCGCGGTGGAAAGAAGTATTTCATAACTTTTATTGACGATAGTACTCGATATTGCTATGTTTACTTACTTAATAGTAAAGATGAAGCAATAGATGCATTCAAGCAATACAAAAATAAAATTAAAATGCAACTTAACAAGAAAATCAAAATGATAAGAAGTGATAGGGGTGGTGAATATGAATCTCCTTTTGAAGAAATATGTTTAAAATATGGAATTATTCATCAAACAACGACCCCTTACATGCCCCAATCCAATGAGATTGTGGAAAGAAAGAATCGTTCATTAAAGGAGATGATGAACACATTGTTGATAGGTTCTGGTTAGCCACAGAATTTGTGGGGGGAAGCCATTCTTATGGCTAACCGAATACTAAATCGAGTACCCCATAGCAAANAGTTGAAAGGAATTCAAATCCTTTAGACTTAATTCACACAGATATTTGTGACATGAAGTCAATACCATCTCGCGGTGGAAAGAAGTATTTCATAACTTTTATTGACGATAGTACTCGATATTGCTATGTTTACTTACTTAATAGTAAAGATGAAGCAATAGATGCATTCAAGCAATACAAAAATAAAATTAAAATGCAACTTAACAAGAAAATCAAAATGATAAGAAGTGATAGGGGTGGTGAATATGAATCTCCTTTTGAAGAAATATGTTTAAAATATGGAATTATTCATCAAACAACGACCCCTTACATGCCCCAATCCAATGAGATTGTGGAAAGAAAGAATCGTTCATTAAAGGAGATGATGAACACATTGTTGATAGGTTCTGGTTAGCCACAGAATTTGTGGGGGGAAGCCATTCTTATGGCTAACCGAATACTAAATCGAGTACCCCATAGCAAAGCGCAATCCATTCCATATGAGAAATAGAAAGGAAGGAAGCCCAACTTGAATTATCTTTAAGTGTGGGGGTGTTTGGCAAAAGTACAAGTTCCTAAACCCAAAAGGGTACAAACAGGACCGAAAATCGTTGATTGTATTTTCATAGGATATGCGACCAATAGTAAAGCATATCAATTTCTCGTTTATAAATCAGAAAATCCCGACATTCATAATAATACGGTTATAGAATCAGATAATGCTGAGTTCTTCGAAAATATATCCGTATAAAAAGGAATGTGAGTCGATTGGTGAAGGATCTAAATGACCTCGGGAAGAAACAAAAGAAAGTACATTTAATCCGGAGGATTTAAGATGTAGTAAACATCAAAGAACGTCTACTTCATTTGGACCAGATTTTGTGACTTTCTTATTGGAAAATGAGCCTCGAACATTTAAAGAAGCTATGTCTTCTTCGGAATCATTATTTTGAAAAGAGGCAGTCAATAGTGAAATAGAATCCATATTGAATAACCATACATGGGAATTGGTTGATTTTCCTCCTGGAAATAAACAGTTGGGTTCTAAATGGATTTTTAAGAGAAAAATGAAAGATGATGGCACTATTGATAAATATAAGGCAAGACTTGTGGTCAAAGGATATAGACAACGAGAAAGTTTTGACTATTTTGATACATACTCTCCAGTTACAAGAATTACGTCCATACGAACATTAGTAGCATTAGTTGTGGTTTATGGTCTTGAAATTCATCAAATGGACGTTAAGACGGCCTTCTTAAATGGAGATTTGGAGGAAGATATTTACATGGAACAACCTGAAGGGTTTGTGGTTCCAGGTAAAGAAAATAAGGTATGTAGACTTGTTAAGTCCCTTTACGGACTAAAACAAGCACCCAAACAATAGCATGCAAAATTTGACAAAACACTGTTGTCAAATGATTTTAGGATAAATGAATGTGATAAATGTGTGTACATTAAAAATATTCCAAATCACATAGTCATTGTTTGCTTATATGTGGATGATATGCTGATAATGAGTAATGACATTGTCAACATAAATGTGACTAAGCGTATGCTAACTAGAAAGTTTGATATGAAGGACTTGGGAGTTGCTGATTTAATTCTGGGTATTAAGATCCATAAGACTCCTCTAGGTCTAGCATTGTCACAATCTCATTATATTAAGACAATACTTGGAAAATTCAAGTACTTAGATTTTAAAGTTGCAAAGACTCCAATTGACGTGAATCTTGCACTAGCAAAGAACAAAGGCCAAAGCATATTACAATTGGATTATGCTCCTGTGTTGGGATATTTAATGTATATCATGAATTGTACACGACCAGATATAGCTTGTGCTATAAGTAAATTGAGTGAGTTGATACACGAGTAATCCAGGTCAATCTCACTAGATGGCAATGAAATGAGTTTTGGGATATTTAGAACATACCCCAGGACTTTGCTTTGCACTACAGTAAATATCATGCAGTGATTGAGGGATATTATGATGCAAATTGGATCACCGGTTCAATTGATTCTAAGTCCACAAGTGGATATGTATTCACTATTGGTGGAGGAGCAGTATCTTGGAAGTCGTCCAAATAAACGTGTATTGCCCGCTCTACAATGGAGGCTAAGTTCATAGCCTTAGATAAAACCAGTGAAGAAGCTAAATGTCTCCGAAATTTCTTGGAAGATATTCCATTTTGGCCTAAACGGTCCCAATATGTATACATTGCGATAGTCAAGTGTCAATTAGAAGGGCTGGGAGCGTTATGTATAACGGTAAATCTCGTCATATTCGACGAAGACATAAAATCGTTAGGTAATTACTCTCTAGAGGAATTATCATGATTGACTACGTAAAGTCAAGTGATAATGTGTCGGATCCACTTTCAAAAGGCCTAACTAGAGAGATAGTTAAGAAATCATCGAGGAGAATGGGACTATGGCCGAGGACAAATCATTGTGGCGGTAACTCTACCTAGAAGACTGGATATCCCAAGATCTAGGTTCAAGGAGATCAAACAAAGTCATTAATGACGGTTCAACATTGTCAACTAAACTTTTGGTCCATTCCCATGATGAGACAATGTTCAGTACCAAGGATAAAGCACTAAGGCTTTTTAATGGTATCTAAATTTGATACGGAGTATATCAAATAGTGTATCTATGGGATGACACGTTTAGAAATCACCTATGTAAGTGTGAAGTGTTAGCCGCTTCAAGGAGAATTTTGTAAGGCTAGTTCTCTACACACTTATGAAACCAGGCGGTGTTCATGGCTGAAACGAGCACAACAATGAGAACCAAAGACGATTAAGGGTTGATTGTGTGACTTATGGTTGTCTAGGTATACACCAAAGTTCGACGGTTCAATGATATCTAATCTACCGATTGACCGAGTATATCCGACATAAGTTCACTATGGAAAGTTCAAAGGGAAACCTACTTATCCAGGTGCGATTAGTCCTTGCTTGCGAATCACACAGTTTTTTATGCATTTTTCCGTGATATAGCCATTCCCCATTAATGTGGGGAATTGTTGGGGCTTTTAAGCTTATTTTAGCTTAAAAGAGGGTGAATGGAAAATGGAGGGAAAAATAAAATTTTGATTTTTCCTCCTTGATAAAGGGACATTGTCCCATATTGGAGGAGGAAAAGACTTTTGATGGGTATATATACAATTGCTATTCTTATAGCTCTTAAAGAGTTAAGAAGAAAGCAAGCATCACGCCGTCATCGTCGCTCGGCTCAGCTTCGGCTTCGGCTTCGGCTTCGGCGTCGGCTTTGGCTTTGGCTTCGGATTCGGATTTGGTCACATGATCGATTGATTGATTAAGTTTTTGGATCAAATTTATTTATTAGTATTAAATATTATTGTAATATTATTTAATCCAAATTATCCGTTTTTGTAACGAAAAATTAATTTTCCTTCGCGTTTTGAATTCCTGTTTTATTTTGCGTAAATAGCCATTTATGTTATGACCATTTTACGTAAACAGTCATGACCGACCTTTTGAAGAGTTGCATCTCTTCATTTAAACTCAACCTGTTGGCTATAAATAGAAGGCTATTCCCTCAAATTTTGCTTACGAAAATTCTGAATTCTCCTCTTCCTTTTTGCATTGTTTTAACTACAACAAAGCAACAGTAAGTGTGGTTTGTTACCGCCATTTGTGTTCATCGAAATACTAGGTTTGAAGTACTGCTACACCAGTGTGTAATCCGTTCTATCCTGGAAGGAAATAATCCACAACCTCGGGTACTAGGAGGGGATTAAGTTCCTTAAGGAAACACTGTGAATTCAGTGGGCTCGGATTAATTTTTACTTTTTCTACATTTCTGTCTATACGTTGTTTTCTTCTCCAGAAATATTTTACAAATACAGTATAACAACAGTATCCAGAATTATATAATACAAAATTTAATTTAGCAATAGTTTATTTCTTATTTTTGTGATATTATGTAACAAGCTCATACTCAAATTATCAATTCAACCTTTAATAAAATGAGTTTATTCGGGCTAAAAATCGTTTGGGTACAATTCATTCATCTACATTGGTACTACTAAATTCTCGAACTCCTAAATCAAATAAAACTATAATTTAAATTTGTTTCAATTTCAAATCAACTCTAAGATCAACTGTCACGACCCAATTCCTCCTATAGGCCGTGATGGCGCCCAATGTCGCCGCTAAGCAAGCCAACGGTGAACTGACCATGTGATTGCTCTTTTTAATAAGTTACCAAGTAATTAAATTTTATTTATTAAGAAATTAAGGAATAAAAAATTTAATGAAATAAAATGAAGGCCACTGAGTGGGCAATCATAGCGATATAAATACTCCAAAACCATACAGTCTACTAGTATGTGTGCCAAGACCTAATGTCACAAGTGTATAAGAAACTACTAGAAAATACAAAACTCTAACTACTGTCTGAAATAAAGTAGACAGAAAATAGATACAAAAGAGAGACTCAAGGTGCTGGAGAATGGCTCAGGAAGAAGCTCACCACTAGGCCTCAGGGTAACGGGGTTTCGTACCGGTATGACTGCCAGTTGCACCTGCCTCAGATCCTGCACAGTTAGGGTAGAAGTGTAGTGTGAGTACATAAATAACATGTACCCAATAAGTATCTAGTCTATCCTCGAAGAAGTAGTGATGAGGGATCGACTTTGATCCTTACTATGGGCCAACAATAAAGTGCAAAAAATTATAAATAAGCATGAGTTATGTAAATAATAATAACTCAATAACAAGCAGGGAATAAATAATTCTTTCACTAATAGTAAACCTCAAGTCAATTTCTATCATTAAATAATTATAACCTCTCAAGCCATAGAATAATATCCAATATAATTAAGCTCCAAGTATTATCACACACGATTACGCCGAGGTCGTACGGCCCGATCCAGAATAATGTGTACATTGTCGAGGGTCGAGCGGCATGAACCATAGATGCATCTATTCTACTGTCGAGGTTTTCAGCCTGCTCCACAAGAAGATAGGATACTTTATAAGCATTCGATTTAAAAGCTATTACAAAGCTAGTACACAAAGAAGCACAATTTCTATTAACGGTCAAGTATCCCGCCAAAACTCAAGTAAGTGGAAATCGGTCTTTTACAATTCCTCTATCAAGTTCCAATACAATTTAGGCACTTTCATTAACAAATAGGGTGCAAACATTATAAGTATTTCATGATTTGGGTCCTAAACTATCCGGACATAAACATAATTAGTAGTTACGCACGGATTCTCGTCACCTCGTGCGTAGCCCCCACAATTAGGAGCAAATAGTAATTTAAATCACCTATGGGATAAATTCCCTCTTACAAGGTTAGGCAAGAGACTTACCTCGTCTCAGAGTTTACTTTCCGCCCCACAAATTCATTCTAAAGCCTCAAATCGGTGTCGAACAATCCAAAACTAGTCAAATATTATATAAATTAATTAATACATGCTCAAAGGTTCATAATTTAACTATTAGAGTAATTACCCAACCCAAATTGGAAGATTCCTAAAATTCACCCCCAGGCCTATATGCCCAAATTCCGGAAATATTTGAAGATAAATGTTACCCATAACCTCACGAACTCAAATATATAATTTTCACCCAATTTCATAATTATTTTCGGGGTTAAATCTCATTTTTATCAAAACCTAGGTTTTTCAACTAAACCCATAATTTTTACAAATTTTAATGTTACAATCTACCCATAATTTATGTATTTAACTTACATTGGATAGAAATTACCTACCTCAAAGTGCTAGGTGAAAACCCCTCTCCAAGAGCTCCAAAATCGCCCAAGAGATGAAAGAAAGTGAGCCAAAACTAGCCTAAATCCCATTTTTAAAATGTTTCTGCCCAGTGGTCCTTATACGCGATCGCGGCCAAGCTCTCGCGATCACGAAGGCTAAAATGAAGAGCCCGGGAAAAAGGCTCTACGCGAACGCGAGAGTACCCATGCGAACGCGGTGCTGGGGCTGCCTACACCTTGCGAACGCGGGGCCCAACACTCAAACGCGTAGGGCAACTGGGTTTCCCAGGCCTAGGCCTAGGCTTCTACGCGAAACCTACTTCAAACCAAATTTAATGAACTTTAAAACCTTCAATGTTCCAACTTTCAGTATTAAGCGCCGAAATGCTCTCATGTCATCCAAAACCCGAGATGAACATACGCCCAGGTCCAAAATCATCATATAAACCTATTGGGACCGTCAAATCTTGATTCTGAGGCCGTTTACTTAAAATGTTGACTCAAGTCAAACTTAACTCTTTTAAGCCAATATTAAGGAACTAAATGTTCCGATTTCAACCCGAACCCTTCCAAACCCGAACTAACCATCCCCGCAAGTCATAAAATAGTAAAATCATATACGGGGAGTCTTATTTAGGGGAACGGGGATCTAGAAAATAAAATGATCGGTCGGGTCGTTACATTCTTCACCTCTTAAACAAACGTTCGTCCTCGAACGTGTCTAGAATCGTACCTAGAGTGCTGAATAAGTGTGGATATCTGCTCCACATGTCCTCCTTGGCCTCCTAAGTCACCTCCTCGACTGGTTGGCCCATCCACTGAACGTTTACCGCAGAAATCTTCTTGGACCTCAACTGACGAACCTGTCTGTCAACAATGGCAACTGGCTCCTCTTCATAACCCAGGCTCTCATCTAGCTGAACCGTGTTGAAGTTTAACACATGCGACTTGTCGGCATGAGTCCTCCGGAGCATAGGCACATAGAAGACCGGATGAACTCCTGATAGACTGGGAGGCAAAACAAGCTCATAAGCAACCTCCCCAACCCATCTCAACACCTCAAATGGAAATATAAACCTTGGGCTCAACTTGCCCTTTTTTCCCGAACCTCATGATTCCCTTCATCGGCGAGACTTTCAAGATAACCTTCTTGCCCACCGTAAATGATAAATCATGCGTCTTCTGATCTGTGTAACTCTTCTGTCTGGACTGTGCTGTGCGAAGTCGCTCTTGAATCAACTTTACCTTTTCCAAGGCATCCTTCAATAAATCAGTACCATATAACTTAGCCTCTTCGGGATCAAACCATACGATGGGTGAACGACATCGCCGACAATATAAAGCCTCAAATGGATCTATCCCGATGCTGGACTTATAACTTTTGTTGTACGCAAACTCGGCCAAATACAAGAATCGATCCCACTGCCCTCCGAAGTCAATCATACATGCTCTGAGCATATCCTCCAATATCTGAGTTGTCCGCTCTGACTGCCCATCGTTATGCGGATGGAAGGTTGTGTTGAGCTCTAACCGGGTCACCAACTCACTCTGTACTGCCCTCCAAAAATGCAAAGTAAACTGAGGGCCTCTATCTGATATGATGGAATCATGCACACCATGCAACTGAACAATCTCCTGAATGTAAATTTGGACCAACCTCTCTGAAGAATATGTGGTCACAACTGGAATGAAGTGTGCCGACTTGGTCAACCTGTCGACGATGACCCAAACTGCATCAAACTTCCGCAAGGTTCGCGGCAACCCAACTACGAAGTCCATAATAATGCGCTCCCATTTCTACTCAGCTATAGTCATCTGCTAGAGTAGGCCACCTGGTCTCTGGTGCTCATACTTAACCTGCTGGCAATTTAGACATCTCGCCACATACTCGACTATGTCCTTCTTCATGTGTCGCCACCAATAATGATGTCTCAGGTCGTGATACATCTTCGTAGCACCTGGATGAATAGAATACCGAGAACTGTGTGCCTCCTCTAGGATCTTATCCCTCAAGCCATCAACATTAGGAACACATAGGCGACCCTGGAGTTGCAGAACACCATCCTCATCGATAGTGACCTCCTTGGCACCACCCGGCAGTACCGTCTCCCTAAGAACCAACAAGTGCAGATCATCAAACTGACGAGCCTTGATCTGCTCAAATAATGAAGAGTAAGCGACGATGCATGCAAGAAGTCGGTTGGGCTCTGAAATATCCAACCTTACAAGTCTATTAGCCAAGGACTGAATGTCCAAAGCTAATGGCCTCTCCTCTGCTGAAATGAATGCCAAGCCACCCATACTCTTTGCCTTTCTGCTTAAGGCATCCGCAACTACATTCGCCTTACCCGGATGATACAGTATGGTAATATCATAATCTTTTAGTAACTCAAGCCACCTGCGCTACCTCAAATTGAGATCCCTCTGTTTGCACAAATGCTGCAAGCTGCGATGATCGATGTAAACCTCAGAGGACACCCCATAAAGATAATGCCTCCAGATCTTAAGAGCATGAAAAATCGCGGCCAACTCCAAATCATGTACATGGTAATTCTTCTCGTGGGGATACAACTGATGTGAATCATATACAATAACTCAGCCCTCCTGCATCAATACCCAACCCAAACGAACGCGTGAAGCATCGCAATACACAGTATACATCCCTGAACCGGAAGAAAACACGAACATTGGTGCTGAAGTCAATGCGATCTTGAGATTTTGAAAGCTCACCTCATGATCATCGGACCTTCGGAACGGAGTACCCTTCTGGGTCAATTTAGTCAAAGGTGATGCAATAGATGAGAAGCCCTCCACAAACCGGTGATAATAACCTACTAACCCCAAGAAGCTCCTGATCTCAATCGTCGTGGTAGGACGAGGCCAACTTTGAACTGCCTCAATCTTCTTGGGATCTACCTTAATACCCTCGCCTGATACAACATGCCCCAAGAATGCCACAGAATCTAACCAGAACTCACACTTGGAGAACTTAGCATATAGCTTCTATTCCCGCAAGGTCTGAAGCACCACTCTCAAATGTTACTCGTTCTCCTCCATGCTACGCGAGTAGATCAAAATGTCATCAATAAAAACAATGACAAACGAATCAATATATGGCATGAACACCCTGTTCATCAAATCCATAAACGTCGTCGGAGCATTAATCAAACCGAAGGACATCACTAGAAACTCATAATCGCCTTATCTAGTCTGGAAAGCCGTCTTCGGAACATCCGAGTCCCAAATCTTCAACTGATGGTATCCCGATCTCAAGTTGATCTTAGAGAACACCCTGGCACCTTGCAACTGGTCAAGCAAATCATCAATATGTGGCAACAGGTACTTGTTCTTAATGGTAACTTTGTTCAACTGGCGGTAATCAATGCACATCCGCATAGTCCAGTCTTTCTTCTTCACAAATAACACCGGTGCACCCAAGGCGATACGCTCGGTCTGACGAACCCCTTTGCTAGCAAATCCTCAAGCTATTCCTTCAACTCTTTCGGAACCATGCGGTACGGTGGAATAGAGATAGGTTGGGTACCTGGGGCTAAATCAATACGGAAATCGATTTCACGATCTGGTGGCATAATTGGAAGATCAGAAGGAAACACATTGGAGAACTTCCAGACTACGGGCACTGAATCAATTGTCGGAGTCTCTGTAGTATTATCCCAAACAATAAGCCAAACAACCCTTCTCGACCATATGTCGAGCCTTCAGAAAATAGATGACCCGACTAGATGAACTAACAGACGAACCATTCCACTCCAATCTAGGCAGTTCTGGCATCGCCAAGGTAACAGTCTTGGCATGGCAATCAAGGATGGCGTGATAGTAGTGCGCCTGAGATCTGATATACGACAGCTGCATGTCCTGGAGCCTGAACGATAGGGGTCTGCGCTCCCCCTCGAACCTGAGATATGACTGGGTCTGCTGGAAATAAACCAAGCTGAGTCATAAAATCCATGAACCACGACATATGGCCCATGACCTCCTGGAATCCCAGTGCGGACATGAAATCCACCGGGGCTGGCTTTTCTTCAGGCACCTCACCATGCTCCTCAATAATAGGATCCTCTACTAGATCCACTGGTGGCATAACTGGAGCAACTCTAGGATTCCCTCATCCTCTACCACTAACTGGAGCCCTCCCTCGGCCTCTAGCCAACAAGGGGAGCAGCTCCTCCATGATCGGGTACATCTGTCGCGCGCGTTCTCACCATCTGTGAGAGAATAAGAGAAAGATACTTAGCACCACATCAAATGCACGATATGAGATGAAGAAATAATAGTTTCCTAACACCCTATAGCCTCTCGAAGATAAGTACTGACGCCTCCGCACCGATCCGCAAGACTCTATTAGGCCTGCCCATAACTTGTGAGACCTACGTGAACTTAGTGCCCTGATACCATGTTATCACGACTCAATTCCTCCCATAGGCCGTGATGGTGCACAACGTCGCTGCTAGGCAAGCCAACAGTGAACTAACCATGTGATTGCTCTTTTTAATAAGTTACCAAGTAATTGAATTTCATTTATTAAGAAATTAAGGGGTAGAAAATTTAATGAAATAAAACGAAGGCTACTGAGTGGGCAATCATAGAGATATAAATAATCCAAAACTATAGTCTACTAGTATGTGTGTCAAGACCTGGGTCACAAGTATATTGAGCAACTAGTAGAATATACAAAACTCTAACTATTGTCTAAAATAAAGTAGACAGAAAATAAATACAAAAGAGAGACTCTAGGTGTTGTATAACCGCTCACGAAGCAGCTCACTACTAGATCTCAGGATAACGGAGGTGCGCGCCGGTATGACTACCAGATGCACCTGCCTCAGATCCTGCACAGTTAGTGCAGTAACAACATGTACCCAGTAAGTATCTAGTCTAACCTCAAAGAAGTAGTGACGAGGGGTCGACTTTGACACTTACTATAGGCTAACAATAAAGTACAAAAATTCTAAATAAGCATGGGTTATGTAAATAATAATAACTCAATAACAAGCAGGGAATAAATAATTCTTTCACTAATAGTAAACCCCAAGTCAATTTCTATCATTAAATAATTATAACCTCTCAAACCATAAAATAATATCCAATATAATTAAGCTCCGAGTATTATCACGCACAATTACGCCTAGGTCGTATTGCTCAATCCAGAATATTCTACTGCTAAGGCGTTCGGCCCACTCCACAAGAAGAGAGGATACTTTATAAGCATTAGATTTAAAAGCTATTACAAGACTAATACACAAAGAAGCACAATTTCTATTAACGGTTAAGTATCCCGCCAAAACTCAAGTAAGTGGAAGTCGGTCTATTACAATTCCTCTATCAAGCTCCAATATAATTTAGGCACTTTAATTAACAAATATGGTGCAAACATTACAAGTATTTCATAATTTGGGTCCTAAACTATCCGGACATAAACATAATTAGTAGCTACGCACGGATTCTCGTCACCTCGTGCGTAGCCCCCACAATTAGGAGCAAATAGTAATTTAAATCACCTATGGGATAAATTTCCTCTTACAAGGTTAGGCAAGAGACTTACCTCGTCTCAGAGTTTACTTTCCACCCCACAAATTCGTTCTAAAGACTCAAATCGGTGTCGAACAATCCAAAACTAGTCAAATGTTATATAATTAATCAATACATGCTCAAAGGTTCATAATTTAACTATTAGAGTAATTATCCAACCCAAATTGGAAGATTCCTAAAATTCACCCCCGGGCCCACGTTCTCGGATTCCAGAATTTTTTGAAGATAAATGTTGCCATAAAATCACGAACTCAAATATATAATTTTCACCCAATTTCATAATCATTTTCGTGGTTAAATCTCATTTTTATCAAAATCTAGATTTTTCAACTAAATTCATAATTTTCATAATTTTTCATGTTAAAATCTACCCATAATTTATGTATTTAACTTAAATTGGATAGAAACTATTTACCTCAAAGTGCTAGGTGAAAACCCCTCTCCAAGAGCTCCAAAATCGCCCAAGAGATGAAAGAAAATGAGCCAAAAATATCCTAAGTCCCCTTTTTAAAATGTTTCTACCAAGTGGTCCTTATACGCGATCGCAGCCAAGCTCTCGCGATCGCGAAGGCTAAACTGAAGAGCCCAGGAAAAAGGCTCTACGCGAATGCGAGAGTACCCATGCGAATGCGGTGCACTGGGCTGTCTACATCTCGCGAACGCGGGGTCTAACACGCGAACACGTAGGGCAACCGGGTTGCCCAGGCCCAGGCTTCTACGCGAACGCGGCCTGCCAAACACGAATGCGAAGGCCAACGGTCCAGGTCTTCACGAACGCGGCCCTGTACTCGCGAACGCGAAGGGCAAAAGCCCCAGTCCCCAAATCCTTCATCACGAACGCGAGGGTCCTTACGCGTTCGCGAAGGAGGAAACCAGAACAACAAATTCTGGTGTTTTCAACTTAACTCTGGGCGGTCCGAATAGACCCGAGCCACTCGGGACCCCATCCAAATGTATCGGGACCCCGTCCAAATCCACCAACAAGTTTTTGAATATAATACGGACCTGTTCGAACTCTCGAAACGCGTAAAACAATATCGACAGTAAAAATCTCACCCTAAAACCATATTGAATCAAATTATGAACTTCAAGTTTTCAAGTTGCTCCGAACGCGCCGAATCATACTTAGACTACTCGGAATGACACCAAATTTCGTGTGCAAGCCTTAAATTACCATACGGAACCATTCCCATGCTCAGAATTCCAATTGGACCTAGATAACACCAAAATCTACTTCAAATCTAATTTAAAGAACTTTAAAACCTTCAATGTGCCAACTTTCAGTATTAAGAGCTGAAACGCTCCCGGGTTATCCAAAACTTGATCGGAATATACGCCCGTGTCCAAAATCATCATACAAACCTACTGGGACCGTCAAATCTCGGTTTCGAGGTCGTTTACTCAAAATATTGACTCAAGTCAAATTTAATCCTTTTAAGCCAATATTAAGGAACTAAGTGTTTCGATTTTAACCCGAACCCTTCCAAACCCGAACTAACCATCCCCGCAAGTCATAAAATATTAAAAGCACATACAGGGAGTTTTATTTAGGGGAATGGGGATCTAAAAAGTAAAATGACCGGTCGGGTCGTTACATCAACCATAATATTCCTAAATCAAACTATAATCTTTTTTAAAATAATGAAATCACGTTTTGGTCAAGTACATTTCTTTAATAATAAAATCACATATTTTTAGCGTTCTAAGGAATAAATTGTTTTATCTATCCTTAATGTAATTATCTTCAGATTTTGACAACCATGAATTAATTAGATCAAAGTGTCTATCAGCTCATATAATTAGCTGTCAAGGTCTTTATGTGATTTCAGCCTCCTTCAATTTCACAAAATACAAGTTTATTCTGCGGGCAATTAAGCAAATCCAGATTTAAACCAAAATTAAAACAATAATGGGACGACCCACAATTCTGTTAAAAATTGGTACCATAGGAAGAACCAGAAGATAGAGAAATGGAGGAATTAGATCAACTTAGTTTGGAGTCATTTTGTAACTCTGTGCAATAGAAATTTTAGAACATACACACATGTGTGTGTTTGTTCTGCCTTTGTTTAAAAAATGAAAAGTAGAAAACACAAAAATAAAGAGCGAAGAAGAACAACAGAACTTAAAAGACTAAAATTGCATATAATAATATTTTCCTGCATATCAGAAAACAATAGCTCAGTCTGCGAAAGAAGAAAAAGAAAGATAAAAATGGTTAACAATTGCATATATATATATATATATATATATATATATATATTACTCTATCATAAAATTTATAAAAACTTTACAAATCACAGTTATCGTTATCATGTATCTCTAATATTCAATTATCCAGTTGCAAAATTAGAATACAAAACTCTTTCATAGTTAACAAGAAAAATTAAAGAAGAATACTAATAACCGGATTATACCAGTAATTCCGTTATAGTTTGGTAGGGCTTGACCTTGTGCTGCAGATCTAGTACCGACTTCAAAGCTACTTATTTCATTATCAGAAAATAATCTTAATCTTGTTCAAAAAACATATACAAACCTGTAGATAGAATATGCAGCCCAAATATAGGGCATGAAGCTTTTAAGGGGAGAAAAAAGAGGAGAATGAACAGAAAGTATTAATTCTCCACTATCACACATTCAAGGATTATGAACGTTTATTTCCGTTTCTAAATTTTTAAGTCCCGTTTTTATTAATGATGAATGCAATGTCTCTCAGTTACCTCACTATTCTAACCCTTCATTGCCTTCCTTGATTACAATAATAATAGAAAATAAAAAAAGAACCAAATAATGAGAGAAAAAGGCAAAAAATGAGAAAAAAGATAAATAGCAATCCTAGTCTAAGAGAGGTGCCAATGCCAAGTCATCACTTTTATTCCCTCTTATATAGAGAGAGATTGTTCTATCAACTAATTTTCCACGAATATTATAGTGTTTTTTTTTTTTTTGTGTCTTTAATCAATTCTCGTTTAAACTGGGACTTTTTAAAGTAATAAGTCTTGTTTGATTCAACTACATTGATCACGACCAACTATGACTTATAAAAAGGATTAAGCGGTAGTTACAAATATAATTCGGTTTACAAGTCCGAAGTCAAATCCCACAGAAAATTAACCTACTAATCATAACTGCTAGTTTTGCAAGAATTCAAGTAATCAACTTCCAAAAATATTGAATAATGAGTTGAGTATTTACTAACTAAAAGTAAGGTAATTAAAAAGCTGTAATTTTATTACTAACAAAGCAAATATTGTAGACAAGATTGGAAAGGTCTAGGGTCACGATTTCCCCCTCTCGTCAGAATCCTCCCCGCCACGTCTCCTATAAATTTGCTTAGATATTATCTACCGATTGTGAGCACTTTAGATGTCGTAATTCTCTTCTGAGCAACTACAACAATATACTAGACGTATTCTTCCGAACTACGCTAGCTAGCATTAGTTCACCGCTCACTAAGTTCACACCAATGTTTCGTTATTCCTAATCTCACCTTTAAGTCCTCTGTATTGATCCCTCATATACCTTAGGAGTGATGTTGTTCAACAACTACCTAAATATGTACCATTTTCTAAGTAATACACACTAAATAGGCATAGCCATTTGAGGGCCCTTCAATCAACCACAATAATCACATAGTTGAACAAGTAGAGTGTCATGACCCAAAACGCAAACCGCCATGATGGCACCTAACCCGACCCGCTAGGTAAGCCAATTAACTATACCCACAATATAATGATATTGATGTGAGTCAAAGATGAGATAACTGAGTTTATACAACTCCCCAAGAATTGGTAGTACAAATCATGAGCTTCTAAGATATAGAGTTTACAAAGCTTATTTAAAATAAAATACACCATCTGTTTGAAATATACATGAACAGATTAAAATTCTAAAGCTACCAAGATCAAGAGGCAGCTATGACCGGAACGCAGGTACATCTTCAGATCCAGCTCCCGTCGTACGCAGCTACATCAACATCCAACATCTACCCGCAAGGTGCAAAAGTGTAGTATGAGTACAACTGAACTCATGTACTCAATAAGTAACAAACCTAACCTTAGGTTGAAAGTAGTGACGAGTTGGGACAAGGGCCAGAGTCCAAATCCAATAACCAGTAGCAGTTCATAACAAAATAATAAAGATGGTACAAGAAATAGCTCAGCTCGTTCACAGTTACAGAAAATAGGCATGCTTTTTAAGTATAAGAGTAAATCTCAAATCTTTCATCGAAAACACGAAAAATATGAGTAAGTTTGAAAACTGTGAAGTTTTCAAAAACTTTCAACAACATTTAAGAAGTCTCATTATCAGATGGCATGAGTAAAGTACATCTCTATGCCTACATATCAATGTGCATGTGAATGTCATAAATGTTACAAAACCGTGTAACATGAGAAAATGCATCTCTATGCCTGTGTACCAAGTATACATGTCAATGCAATGCATCACAATGATGTACTCATGTACCCACACTCTCAGAGTACTCAATCTCTCAGACTCACACTCCTACTCATCACGCTCAATCACTCAACACACTCGGTCACTTAGTATGTACGGTACTTGATGCGACGTGCAGCCCGATTCCATCATAAATCAATAGAACTTGTGCTCGTTGTGGGTGTGCAGACTCCGAAGGGGAGGATCCTACCCAAGTGCTAATATAACCTATTGTGGCGTGCAACCCGATCCACATATAGCCCTAAGGCCTATTGTGACGTGCAACCCGATCCATATATAGCCATAAGGCTTGTTGCAGCGTGTAACCCGATCCAAATATATATATATATATATATATATA
>AWOL01S0080990.1:0-30736 GCA_000715115.1 Nicotiana otophora | reverse complement strand
TGTATATATATATATATATAATACCTGTTGCGGCGTACATCCCGATCCCATCAATATCACTCACAATCTGGCCCTCAGGCCCCAACTCATTCATCAATCTCTCCAGTCTCTCGGGCTCACAAATCTCATGCCAATCAACCCAAATAATGACAACAATATGATGTGATAACGAACGATAACAGAGACTGAGATATGATATGTAAATGAATGAACATGACTGAGTATATAGATGCAATTTTAGCATATAACTCAACAGTAGAGATGACCTCACTAGGTACCAAAAGAATAAGCATATAGCCTAAACATGATTTCTAATATGATTCACAGTTTAATTTCTCTAACACGTGAAAATTTCATGGATATAAACAAGATTAAGTAACTAAATTATCACAGAATCAACCGATTCATAATTCACGTGGTGCACACCCACATGCCTGTAACCTCGCATGTGTGTCACCTTAACGCTAATCACATAACATATATATTCAGGGGCTAAGCATCAAGTTTAGAAGTGTTACTTACCTCGAACAAGTCAAATCCAATACCGAGCAAGCCAAGCGATGATCCAAAAATACCATCCCATGCGTACCAACCTCCGAACGGCTCGAAACTAGCCAAAAGAAACTCAAATACATCAATTAATGTCAAAGGAAACAAACCCAATCGATAAAGGTCGAATCTTTAATCAAAAATCCAAAATCAACCCAAAGGTCCAACCCGGGCCTACGCCTCAGAATTCGACGAAACTTATAAAATCCGACTACTCATTCGACTACAAGTCCAACCATGCTAGTTTCATCAAACTCCGACTCCGAATCGATAGTCAAAACTCAAAAACTCACTCTATAAAACTTTAGGCTAACCCTCCCCCCCCAAATTTCTATTTAAAATTCATAATCCAATTACCAAAAACGAAAATAGAATCACGAAATATAACCAAACTGAGTATAAAACACTTACCCCAATCCTTGTGATGAAATTCCTCTCCAAATTCGCCCAAAACCGAGCTCCAAGTCTCAAAATGAGAATAAAACGACCAACCCTCGAAAATATAGATTTTGCCCAGCAATTTTTGCTTTTGCGAACAAAGGGCCGCTTCTGCTGTATCGCTTGTGCGACCAAACTTTCGCTTCTGTGGACAATAACTAGAATTCACCTATCGCACCTACGGAACAAATTTCGCTTCTGCGCACACGCAGGTGCGACCATTGCTTCCGTTGTTGCGACGTATCACACTTCTATGACATAACCCTCCGCTTCTGCGATGTCGTGGGTGCGGAACAAATCCCGATTCTGCGGCCTTCAAGCCCAGCTGCCCTTTTCGCTTCTGCAAAGGAAAACCCCGCATCTGCGAAGTTGCTTCTGCAACCAATTGACCACAGATGTGGCCAGACCAGAACCAGCAGCCTTAGCCAATTGCAACATGCGACGAAATGGTTCGAACCTCATCCGAAACTCACTCGAGCCCCTCGGGACCCTGTCCGAATATACCAACAAGTTCCATGACATAACACGGACCTACTCGAGGCCTCAAATCACGCATAACAATATCAAAACGACGAATTGCTCCTCAAATCAAAAGTAATGAACTTAGAACTCCCAACTTCAAAAACTTGCTCTGAAACATATCCAATTAACTCGGAATGAACTCAAATTTCGCACACAAGTCCCAAATGACATAACGAAGTTATTCCAATTCCCGAACCATAATCTAAATCTGATATCTACAAAGTTAACTCTCGGTCAAACTTATGAACTTTCCAATACTTCAAATTTTTAATTTTTGCCAATTAGTTTCGAATCCTTTTAAAAATATCCAAATATAAATACGGGCATACGCCCGAGTGCAAAATTATCATACAGACCTAACGGAATCATCAAAACTTCGTTCTGGGGTAAAATTCACAAAAGTCAAACTTAATCACCTCTTCCAACTTAAAGCTTTAATCATGAAATTCATTCTTCCAAATCGATTATGAATAACCTAAAAACCAAAATCGACGATTCACCCAAGTGATAATACATCATATGGAGCTACTCATGCCCTCAAACTACCGAGAAAAGTGCAAATGCTCGAAATGACCGGTCGGGTCGTTACATAGAGAAAATACAATGGCAAACTTATATTAAATGCAACAAAAATTCATCCTCCAAGAGGTTCCATCAAACCCTAGAATAAAGAGTTTAGATACTGATAATTGTTAGCACAACTACAATATAAGAGTTCATCACCAATAACGAAAAAGGGAAGGAGAAAGATAAAAACTCGTTTTCGAATATTTCGTCTTGCTCCTTGCTTGTTTTTGCCTTCAAAGATGTTGTCTCGCCTTAAAAAGTCGTTCTTTGATGTATTTATATCCCGCAGGGTTGATGAGGGGCGGAACTTTTCAATCCAACTTCGGATGGGAGAAGCTGGCGTCTGCCTCTGCGCGTCGTGCGCCCATGGACGCGGATTCAACTTTTGAAATTCTTTCGTTTCGCGAAGCGATCCGTGCCTTTGCTTCACTTTGTAGTTTTGTGCCTTCACTTTTCTCCTTTTGCACATCCGTTTTCATGTCACGCACGAGAATAGACGAGCTCCCAATCCTTCCATTTTTCTCCTTTTTTGCAATAATTTGATATCTTTTGCTCCATTATCATTCAAGCTCATTCCTACAAATAAGAAATACGTAATGAGTATAATTCACTTCAAATATCATGTAATCTCCCGCAACTCACACGACATATGAGATGAAAATACACTTAAAATCATACACTTTTGGCCATTTATCATACATATTTTAGTTTTTATATTTTATTAAAATATTTTTTTTTGAATTTTCTTTTACTAAAGTTCTTTGCTTGTTTATTTTTTCTTTAAAAAGTTTTTGAGTCTTTTATTTGTTTTGTATTTATTCTTTACTTTTATAAAACATATGTATAAAAGAATTTTGTGCAGTCATAACCTCTTATTTCTTTTTACTATTTTGTTTTCATGTACACATGGTAAATGGTTTAATAATACTTAGGTTTTTGCACTTATTTGTTCTCGTAATTTGAAAGCATTTAATTCCAAACTCAAATATATATTCTAATTAAAGAGACAAAACATGCAAACCAAGAATGGAAAATACATTTTGAAAAGACCAAAAAACAGAACTGTTATATAACCATCATAAAAACTAAAAATATATATACTATATATTTTGAATGGATAACTTTAAAATTCTAATTTCAGTCAGAATTTTACCAACAAATAAATTAGCGTACCTTTTAATCTGAATTCCATTAAATTCTAATACCTTCCATGATGGCTTAGGTGATAGGTCTACACTCCATTGAATTCTAATTTTTTTTGTCTATAACACATTGAAGAGTTCACATTTTATTCGTCGAACTTGTTAGAATATTTCTATCCAACTTTAGAGCGTAACTTACCAAAGTTAAAGGAATATCAAAGTCATTTGTAACTAATAAAGTCTCAAATTTTAGTTCTATCAAAAATAAATAGTTAATTATAATTATAATTTTATCCAATATAGACTACATTTATGAAAGGTAAAAAAGGTGGATCAATATTTAATGTTGAGCCTCTAGATGTATATGGAGATGAACGAAGGAGATGAGCTGATGGGGGAATTATGACTCAAAGAAACAAAATTTGATAAATTACATGGGAAATTAGATTATATAATGATATGTATATGTAGATCATGAAATAAAAGAATCAGAACTTCGAATTAATATTTTCTTAACAAAAAGAAGTATATTAATAGCTTGTTTGGCCAAACTTCTCAAAGTTCAAAAGCAAATCTTTTTTTTTCAAAAAAGTATTTTTTTTTTCAAATTTGAAGTGTTTGACCAAGCTTTTAGGAGAAAAATATACTTCTGAGGAGAAGTAGAAGCAGTTTTGGAGAAGCAAAAAAAAGTAGCTTCTTCCTAGAAGCACTTTTTTGAGAAACACTTTTGAGAAAAATACACTTAGAAACACCTTTTAAAAGTTTGGTCAAACACTAATTGCTCTTTAGAAGTATTTTTAAAATTAATTAGCCAAACACAAACTGCTTCTCACCAAATGTGCTTTTCAAAATAACACTTTTGAAAAAAGCATTTCTCAAAATAAGCTCATTTTTTCAACTTGGCCAAACGGGCTATAAGATGTGAAGACTTTTTGAAGCTACTCGGTCAGTAATCCTGTCCAGCTACCTATTTTATGCATGCTTGCAGAGTTGTTAATTAAAACTTGGCAGCCTATTTTTCTATGCAAGATTAAACCTAAAACATAATCAAACCAAGTCATATATACTGTAAGCAAGAAACAAGTAAAAAAAAAGCGTAAACAGTAAAGGTGGATCTAGGATTTTATGAACATGGGTGCACCATTACGTCTAGTGGGAACAAATAAATGTCCTGCCAAGTGCAACTATATCATAGTATATGAGTTAATACTGAAATTTCTAGAATAAAGTACCTTTTTTAGAAACAAAACCAAAAGAGAGAAGTCACTTAAAACAAACCGACGTGGGCCTGAAAGAAAAATCTTCTTGAGAATAAGAGTTCTAAAGCATGAGAGGGAGAGACACAACCAAAATTGGGTCTTTGGTACAAAATGGGTATTTGCCCGTAAAACGATACAGTTGAATTTATACATAGTTTATAGGCAAGCAAATTGATTTGATCTCAAAATGATAAATAAATTAAATAAGAATACAAGACTTAGTGTTGAAATCGAGATAAGACAGCGGATAGCTTGGTTCCATGGGCAAAGCTTCTGAAGGCAATAGTTATAATATTAATAAGCAAGAAACAAAATGTTATTGAGCTTTTGAACGGTATGTAGCATAAGTTTGTCAGAAAATTCGTGTCCCTACAATGGCTGTTGAACTCACTATTTATAGTTGTACCTACTGAACAGGGTTCTAGGATCAAGTGCCTCTTAAATGACAATTATGAGAGTCATTGAAGAATGTGTAACAGCACGCTATGAATGTCATATTCTCTGTAACGGATTATGTACTTAATGCTATAGAATATTCTCCATTGAATGTTACCCGGTGGCATGCATTTATTTGTCTTTATGAGCAACATTCCCTTCGGGGACAACCGAGGTTGCTGCCCCCGGACTTGATTTCCACCTGCCCTGCTTTTCATCTGTCTCCAGCTCCACATGTCGCTCTATTATGCTAGAATTTAATATGAATATATTTTACCCTATACAGATAGTCTCTTGATTTTGTGGCACATCCTTGTGTCACCGGAACGTTGGTGAAGATGCCAATACCTTTCTTGGCGGAAACTTCCCTGACTTCCTCTGAAACGTTTATGACGCTTGATTAGACGCACGTCTCTCTGTATTTAATGCCCCGAACACGCGTCATCCCATGATTCAGTAATACTTTCACCGGTTCTCGAGGTAATTATGGCGACAATTTTAGCCGCATATTCTTTTACTTATACGCTTCAATCTTATTCTTTTACAATTCACAATTTATCAAACTCTCTCAAACTTTATTTACTCAACTCACTTTTGCTTTCAACTTTATTTAACCTTCTTCTCCAGAGAAAACCCTTACTTCCTTCTACTAACTATGACATCCTCTTCCAAAAACTTCAGTTCTTCAAAGAACATGGAAAGCAGTGATAATGATGTTTCTCCTATAGTGATCACCATTATCCCTAGAAAGCTTACTACGACTAAGGACTACAAAGAGAAGTTCCCTTCTACTAACTCCCGCACATCGGTCGTTGGTGTATATCCTTCTTCCATTCGTCCTTCTAGCATCCCTGCTATGAAGGAAGACTGTGGTTGCCATTATTTGAACATCGTCTCTCCCGGTCTAGCGGAGCGGTTAACCTTCCCCAAGAAGAGTTTTACGTATGTTTACACGTACCCCTTTACTTTGGGCCCAATTTCATTGAGCGGGGGACTTGACTCCGTAATCTTGGAGTTTTGCTTCTGTTACTATGTCTGGTTGGCATAGGTGAGCCCTTTAGTGTGGAGGACGGTAGCCTGTCTTTGGTGTTTATGACAGGAGACGGGGGAAGATCTCTCCCTGGCTCGACTGATAAACCTTTATTCCCCTAAGATTTTCCCTACGGGAATGATAAACTTCAGAAAATATGGTCACCATGATTTGCTCACCAGCATGGATGATGACAACGACTGTGGATAGATGGAGCAGTTTATTTTAGTTGCCACCGGGGAAATCATCCCGGCCACAACTTCATCATTTCCTGAATCATGGAATCGTACTCGTAAGTTCATCATCTGTCTTTTCTTCTAGTTAAAGATTGTCCCATGCTACCACTGAACCTTTTTGTCATTATTTCAGCAACTCGGTGGACACCACTAAGGGTTGAAAGCTTGGACCAGTGGGTCCAAAGGATTTTGGATGTCACTATGCCTGAGACCTGCCGGTGAAAAGAGCTAGCCCTTAAATACCAGTGGAAGGCCAAAAATCATGGTAAGTTAAACTTATCTTATTTTTATCTCACGTATAGGAAACCTGGCTAACTTTTCTTCTTATTGATTTCAAGTCTTCCATAGGGCTCTATTACCGTCCCGGAGGAAGACATTTTGGCTGATACTGCAGATATGGCGAGCTTGTTGTAGAAAGCCTTCACCCAAACAGGTGTCACTGGACCTACTTATGGTGCAAGTGCCTCCTCTCAGAGTCCCCGACCGGAGAAAATGCAACAAAAAAGGCGATGTTCCTCTACGGCTGAGGGTAAAAATAAAAAGACAAAGAGCGTCGCACTTAAGCCAGCCACAGACAATGTGGTGATCGATGATGATGGAGGAGCCAGTGATGAGGGGGCTTTTCTACATAGAAGATGATGACCTTCATTAGCTCAACAGAATGCTCAATCTTTTGAGCTAGATTCACCAATGGAGGACAACGTCCAGGCGCTCTAGGGGGAGTGTGATATAGTGGAAGATACCAACTCTCGCTTCTGAGTCCCAGGCACTGCTCTCGGTATCGTGAGGCTAGGTATTGGGTCTCTTTCATCTTCATTGATGAGAAACTAATAACCAATACTGCGTTTGCCGCAGCTTCTTCCCAACCTACAATGCCATTAGCTTCATCTCCTTCTTCGCCAACCTTGACTTCGCCACCAGCAACTGCTACATCATGTATTCCGGCCGCTGACATCCGAGAGAAGGATGTCCCTCCTCCCCAGTCCCCAGTCCTTGGGATTTTGGGGCATAACTATTCGGGCCCTTCCGCAGATCCTCAGAGGAGGAGGAGCGTCTCCCTCTCGGTCTCTACCGGGTGCCATCTGTTGTCCCAGCCAGTGAAACTTTCCAACTACCTGAAGCTTCTAGCTTTAGAGAAATATAGGAATAAAATGCATTCTCTCTCAGGGGAGCATATGATAAACAATGCCATGCATAACGCATCACCGGTATGATCTTTATTCCTTTTATGTTTTTGTCTAGCTTTGCTATGTTAGGAATTTTGTTTTGAACTTTTGTTTTGCAGGCTAACTTCCTTGCTTCCGAGGGCCTTCAAAGGTTTGTCCTTTATAAAGAGAGACTCATCTCGAAGCGGGATCAACAGTTAGCCGAGCGGGATCAAATTGGTGCTCGCCTCCCAGAATTGGAAGCAAATTCTATCTAGGTCGTTGAGTTGGAGACTTGGTTGTAGTAGAGCAAGCAAGAAATGGTGACCCTCAGCCAAGAGATCGCCCTGTTAAGGGTACAATTTCAAGAGGCCACGACAAAGTGGTCTGCGGTCCAAATTGTTGTTCTTGTTGTTGCCGATCGTGAGGCTGCCTTTGCCGAAAGAATAAATAATTTGGAGGAAGCCTGAAACTCCAAAGCTAAAAAGGCTATTGCTGCGGAGGAGAAGCATTCCCGGATGGATAAGAAGTATAAGAAGGTCATGGATCATAATAAGGAAGAACTTTCGACCGAGGTTGACCAGCTTAAGGAAGAACTTCAGTGTCGAGCGGCTTCCCTAATTGTTGAAAAAACATATTCTGCGTACAACATGAGGAGAAAAACCTTGGAAGAGGCCAAAGGGGTGTCATTGACTTTGATGTCGAGATCACCAAGGCCCGTGAGCTAGAGTCAACTGCCCAAAGGGGTCTCCCGGTCCAACCTGATGTGACTGACTCTTTTGGTTCTACCTCTGAATTCTCGGGAACTGAAGAAGAACTTGAAGGGGATGATGATGAAGGTCAAGACCTCGATCCAGCGGCAGATCCACCTACTTCTCCTAGGGACGCGGATGCTTCTCTTCCCCCGGATTCTGGGGATGCAGTAGTTTAGATTTTCGATTTCTTTCCTTTTTGTTTTTCACTTCATACTTTTGTACTTGTGCTGCTTGGCACAATGTTACATAGAAGTACTGTTTCATTTAAGTATTGTGCAAGTTTTTCTCTTTGCGTTGAGTTGTGCAAGGCTTCGGGTGCATTTTTCCCCAATAGCATTTGGATTCCGAGCATAAATTCTTCCGTAATAAATACTTTACTGTGAGGGTTTTATAAGATTGGGCCCTCTTATATTTACGGTGCTCTTGAAGAGGATGTCTCATGTTCATTCTGGCAATAGTAGCATTTGAAGTACTTGTTTAACTTTTAAATGACAAAATTAATTCATCGTTCGGACAAGAAACAAGATAAAAATAAAAAGACTTCACTTTATTCCTTTCACTTTCAAAAGTACATAAGATTTTGTTGCACTGAAAAGAAGTACATAAGCATTCATCGCGCTGAAAAGAAGTACATAATTTGTACAACTTGTTTTGTAGGGCTGGTCGTGCAGTCTCCTGTCCCGATGATACATCTTCATTACCAAAATTTTTAGTCCTGATTTATGTGGAAATCATGTTGATGTATTCTCATGTCATTCCCCCCTAGTGTTCGAATGCGAAGAATGCGAATTCGAAGACTCGAAGTCTTGTTCCTTTACTGGTTACACTAGTGAATAGTTCGATAATCATTGGTCCGGCATCAAGCTTCATTTCCCGTTAGGAACTTTGCCGAGAACAAGATTACCTAACCACCACCAGTGACTTGAAGTAAAGTGGCGCTCGTGAATGGTCAGATAGGTTTTGGTCTAATAGTAAGCTTTCTTTCTCGTTAGCAACTTTGCTACCGAGCAAAAGACTACCTAACCATCCCGTAGTGGCATGTTGTTTCCATGCCTTGTCGTTTAAAGGTCTTATTTATCCTGATGGTACTTCCTCCATAGTATGTTTTTCGTTGTTGCCTCGTTAAAAACCTTGCCAGAAAAATCCAATTGGAACATAAACTGTATGAAGGAAAACAAGTGCAGCACATACTTTCAGTGCAGGCGGTGTTTATCAGCAATAGTATCTTTTGAGGTGTGTCACATTCAAGTTGCTTGGAAATTTTACTCCGTCTTGATTTTCCAATTCGTATGATCCTTTTCCGGTGACAGTTGAAACCCGGTAAGGGCCTTCCCACGTTGGACTTAGCTTTCCTGCATTGAGCTATTGTGTATTTTGAGTCACTTTTCTTAAAACCAAGTGCCCCACTTTGAAATAATGGATATTGGCTCTTCGATTGTAATATCTTTCCATTCTCTATTTGTGGGCCGCCATCCTTATATGCACCAAGTCCCCGCATTCGTCGAGCATCTCCAATCTGACCATTAATGCTTCGTTGTTTGCTTCTTCATCCACCCGAAAATATCTCAGGGTAGGTTCTCCTACTTCCATCGGGGTCAATGCTTCTTCTCCGTATACAAGAGAGAAAAGTGTCTACCCTATGCTTGATTTGGCCGGTGTTCGGTACACCCATAGTATTCCCGGTAGCTCTTCAGGACATTTGCCTTTGGTTGCTTCCGATCTCTTTTTGAGATTTTAAATAATCACTTTGTTTGTCGACTCCGCTTGGCCGTTTGCGCTCGGGTGGTATGTTGATGATGTAATTCTTTTACTTTTAGTTCTTCAAGGAATTTTGTGACCTTTGTGCCTATAACTTGTGGCACGTTTTCGCAGGCTATCTCTTTTGGTATCCCGAACCTGTAAATTACGTTTTCCCACAAGAAATATACCACTTCGCGCTCGCTGATTTTCTGGTAAGGACCTACTCCAACCCACTTAGAAAAGTAGTCAGTTAAAATCAAAAGAAATCTTACCTTACCGGGAGCCATCCCCCATTTCATAAATGGACAAGGTGACAAAACCGAGTGCAATAACTCCGCCGGTTGATGTACCAACGATTTGTGGATTTGACACTTATCGCATTTCTAAACATAAGCCTTAGTGTCTTGTTCCATACGGGGCCAGTAGTATCCTGCCCTAATTAGCTTTAATACCAAAGAGTCTGGACCTGAGTGATTTCCGCGGATCCCTTCGTGAACATCTCTCATGATGTAATTAGCTTCAGAGGCTCCTAAACATCAGGCTAATGGTCCTTGAAAAGATTTTCTATATAATTGACCTCATCTGAAGCAGCATCGGGATGCTTTAGTACGCAGCGCCCGGGATGACTTGGATCTTCGGGTAGCTTTCTATAGTCGAGATAGTCAATGATCTCATTCCTCCTGTACTATACCAAATTGGTCGCGTTCACTTCATAATAGCCATTCGCGTCCAATACCGAATGCATAAGTTGCACGGCCATACCGGAGTTCGATACTTTCATTTCTGTGGACGATTCTAGATTGGCTAGTGCATCTGCTTCCACATTTTCTTCCCTTGGGATGTGGGTAATTGACCATTCCCTGAACCGTGCGAGTAGATGCTGGACTTTCACTACATATTGTTGCATACTTTTCTCTTTGGCTTCGAAGATTTTGTAGACCTGATTTACTACCAGTTGGGAATCACATTTGATTTCTATGACCTCGGAGTCATGTCCCCAAGCCAGCTCGAGTCCTGCAATCAAAGCCTTATACCCGGCTTCATTGTTAGTCATAGGAACAGTTCTTATGGCCTACCTTAGGGTTTCTCCCGAAGGCTTGACTAGTATTACACCGAGCCCGGACCCTTTCACATTGGAAGCTCCATCTTTGGATAGGGTCCAAACTCCCAATGTCGATTTTTATACCATTACTGCTTTTTGGTTAGCCAAAGGCAGCAGTCCTGGACTGAAATCGGCCACAAAGTCGGCCAAAACTTGTGACTTAATCGCAGTTCTAGGTTTATACTCTATGTAAAATTCACTCATTTCGACTGCCCACTTGGCAAGTCGACTTGAAAGTTCAGGTTTGTGAAGGATATTCCGCAGGGGAAAGGTTTTCACCACAGCTATCGGATGACATCGGAAATAAGGCCTAAGTTTTCGAGCGGCGACTACGAGAGCTAAGGCCAATTTCTCAAGATGTGGGTAGCGAGTTTTCACTCCCGTTAAAATTTTACTAACATAATAGATAGGAGATTGGGTACCTTCATCCTCACGGACTAAAACGGAACTTATCGCTACCTACGAGACCGCTAAGTAAATCAACAACTATTTGCCTTCCTTCGGTTTTGATAATAATGGAGGGCTCGATAAATACCTTTTCAAATCCTTCAGAGCCTATTGGTATTTTGGATTCCATTCGAAGTTAGTCTTATTCTTGAGAAGTGAAAAGAAGTGATGACATTTTTTCAAAGACATGGAAATTAATCTGCTTAAAGCGGTCAGTCTTCCTGTCAACCTTTGAACCTCTTTCATGTTTGATAGCTCGTCAGGGATGTCCTCGATGGCTTTAATTTTATTGGGGTTGACTTCGATCCCCTTTTGTGGCACTAGGAACCCCAAGAACTTACCGGAGCTGACTCCGAATATGCACTTTTCAGGGTTAAGTTTCATGTTGTGCTTCCTTAGGATGTCAAAGGTCTATTGCATGTGTTTAAGATGATCACATGCGTTCAAATACTAAACCAACATATCATCTATGTAAAATTCCATGGTTTTCCCTATTTATTTCTCAAACATTTTGTTTACAAGCTTCTGGTAAGTGGCTCCGGCGTTCTTCAGCCCGAAAGGAATCACCTTATAGCAATATGTTCGAAGTTCGTTATGAACAAAGTTTTTTCCCGATCCTCCGAGTTCATATTGATTTGGTTTTACCCTGAAAAAGCACCGAGGAAACTCATGAACTGGTGTCTGGCCGTCGCATAAATCATTTGATCAATGTTTGGTAGTGGGATAGAGTCTTTGGGGCATGCCTTATTTAGATTCTTATAATCTACGCACATGCAGAATTTATTCTTCTTCTTTGGAACTACTAATATGTTAGCTAGCTATTCAGGATATTTTACCTCCCGGATTGAACCAATATCAAGCAATAGATTTACCTCTTCTTTGACGAATTATTTTCTAACCTCGGCAACAGGGCATTTCTTTTGCCTTAGCGGAGGCATGTTAGGATCCAAGCTTAACTTGTGAACGACCACTTCTGGAAGAATACATGTCATATCCGCATGCAACCACGCAAAATAATCAACATTAAATTTAAGGAATTTTATAAATCTTGAACTGAGCTCAGGGTTTAGTCCTGTTCCCAAGTGGAACTTCCTTTCCGAGAATTTCTCAAACAATGTGACTTGTTCGAGTTCTTCCATTGTAGCTTTGGTTGCATCTGTTTCTTCTGGTACCTGCAAATATCTTGGTACCTGATAGGATTTCAACGACTTGTCCCCCATGTTATCTTCGTTCAGCTCAGGAGCAGGCATCGGTTCCTGTAATTACTATGCTACATGCTCCTTCCATTTGCTACTGGAAACTGAGATCGTGTTTATCTCCCTTGCTGCCGATTAATCTCCTCTTATATATTTAACTCCCTCCAAGGTTAGGAATTTCAAAAGTTGATGTTATGTTGATGGCACAACCCTCATCTCGTGCAGCCATGGTCCTTCAAGAATAATATTGTAACCTATATCACCGTCTACTACTTTGAAAAGGGTCGTCTTCATTACCCCATCGGCATTCGTGGGCAGCAGAATTTCCCCTCGGGTTGTTATGCTTGCCAAATTGAACCCGGTGAGAAGCTTTGTGGTCGGAATAATGCTTTCGGTTATCTTGGCTTGTTCCAGCACTCTCTATTGGATAATGTTGCCTGAACTCCATGGGTCAACGAAAACGCGTTTAATCTTAAAATCTTAAATATTAAGAGCAATTACCAAGGCATCATAGTGTAGTAGTAGGCGTCCATCTGCGTCCTCCTCCGTGAAGGTGATGTCGTCCTCAGGGACTTCCCAGAGTCTCTTGCTATGGGTTACTGATACCTTCTTCTTTTTCGTTGCCGAGAAAGTTACACCATTAATCTTGTTCCCACCGAAAATCATGTTGATCGTCAGACGAGGGAGATCTTCTCCTGCTTTCGAGGGTTCTGCATCATCCCTGTTGTGATCGTAGTTATTTTTAGCTCGGTCACTTAAGAACTCTCTAAGATGTCCATTTTTCAACAATGTTGCCACCACGTCTCTGATGTCGGCAGTCCCTAGTCCGGTGGCCATTGGTCCTATGGTACTCGCACCATTAATTAGGATCCCTCTGACTAGGATCGGACCCCATCGGCCTCGGGAATAGTGCTTCCTTAATGTTCCTCATAGCCGACACTAGTTCCACCATGCTGACGTTGAAGTTGTATTCGGATAACCTGTAGTAGGCGGAGTCTCGGGATCCCGATACCTCTTTATCCTGTAATTATTTGTTATTCTGGTCACGATCATCTCCCCTATCGGTAACGCATCTATCCTCTGACCGGAGACCTCTGACGCGTCCTTCGGCCTTTCATAGGGCAAAAATCGACCTCTAGAAGACCACCGGTCTACGTCGAAATCATCCTTCAATTTTTACTTATTCTTCTCCCTGTACCGACCCTTGGTTGATGATGGGAAACCGAGCTGGTCATCCTCAATTCTTATTTTTGACTCATACCGGTTGTGAACATCATCCGCCCATGTTGTTGTCTAGAACTCGAGCAAGCTTTCTTTCAATTTTTGGGAAGTGTCGGAACTCCTCGGATTCAATCCTTTAGTAAATGCCCAAACTGCCTATTCGTCTGGCATAGCCGGTAGAAGCATCCTTTCCTTTTGGAATCTGGTCACGAACTCTAGCAGCAATTCGGGCTCTCCTTGCACAATTATGAATATGTCGGCCTTTCGGGCATGTACCTTCCTGGATCCGGCATAAGCCTTGATAAAAGAATCCGCGAGCATCTCGAAGGAATCTATTGAGTGCTTGGGCAAAAGTGAGTACCACGTTAAGGCCCCTTTTCGTGAGGGTCTCCTATAATTTCTTTAATAAGACAAACTCAATCTCGTGCGGAGCTAAGTCATTTCCCTTCACCTCCATTGTATAAGTGGTGATACGGTCCTGAGGATCCAAAGTCCCATCATATTTTGGCACGTCTGGCATCTTGAATCGCTTTGGGATCAACTTCGGTGTCGCGCTTGATTTGAACGGCAACTGAGTGTATTTCTTCGAATTCGGTCCTTTCAATACTGGCGGTGCGCCCCAGATATGAACCATTCGGGCATGTATTTCCCTATGTGTTGTTTGGTTTGCAGGAGCACCGAAGGGACTGGAACTCGTCCATTCGCATTGTTGGAAGCACCCGACAATGCCTGCCTCAACTCCGTCATGACCTGATCTTGTCACGAGAGATGACCCATAATAGCCTTTTGTTGCTCCCTTGGGATTCTCACTATTTCCCCGACGTGCTCGTCTTCAGCATCATCAGGAGTTACCTCTCGAAAATGTCGTGAATATTCCCCGTCATAGACCGGCGTGGCCTCATCTCCCTTATTACGGGTATCACTGATCGAGTCTTCATGTTGAGGCTGATTTCTTTGGGCCTCAACACTGTGTGTGACGTTGACATCATTATTTGTCATTTTTTATGATTTTTTGCTAAGAATCAAAGAATCAAACAAGTTAGTAAGAGAAGCAAGGATCAACTCAATTACGCAACTATCTAATCCCCATGGTGGGCGCCAACCTGTTTACCCGTAAAATGGTACAGTTAAATTTATATGTGATTTATAGACAAGCAAATCGATTTGATCCCAAAATAAAAAAATAAACTAAATAAGAATGCAAGACTTAGCGTTGAAATTGAGATAAGACAACGGATAACTTAGTTCCGGGGGCAAAGCTTCTTAAGGCAATAGTTACAACATTAATAAGCAAGAAATAAAATGTTATTGAGTTTTTGAACAGTATATAGCATAAGTTTGTCAGAAAATTCGTGTCCCTACAATGGTTGTTGAACTCACTATTTATAGTTGCACCTAGGGAACTAGGTTTTAGGATTAAGCCCCTCTTAAATGACAATTATGGGGGCCATTAAAGAATATGTAACAGCATGCTATGAATGCAATATTCTCTATAACAGAGTATGTACTTAATGCTATAGAATATTCTCCATTGAATGTTAGCGGGTGACATGCATTTATTTATCTTTATGAGCAACATTCCCTTCAGGGACAATCGAGATTGTTGTCCCCATACTTGATTTTCACCTGCCTCACTTTCTATCGGTCTTCGGCTCTACATGTCGCTCTATTATGCTAGAGTTTAATATGAACATATTTTACCCTAACAATTGGATTAGGGAGAATAAGAAGTATTAGAAATGAGTTTAGGAAGGATTGACAGTGGGGAATGGGGCTTGGGTTCGAAACTAAAAAAAGGAAAAATAAAATGTATTAACTGAGAATAGATCTCTATTCCTCTAGATAAATAACATATCATCTTATCAAGTGCACCATTTAGCCTTTTGGAGCATGGAGGTCAATTGTTAAAATTAGATCTATTCTAGAAAATATACATAATTATATAATATACCTAATTTGGTGGAGGGACCATGGGTTCACATGCACCATAATCTAGGCTATAAATCTGCCCCTGTTAAGTAGAATGCATGAGATCTCACCTTATGAAGATATAGAACATCAACTATAAGAAGAAGAAAAGTTTAATATTGATCCATTTTAATCAGACGTGTCCAAACGGACACTAACAGTTCAGTAATCATCAGCAAAGAGATACAATTTCGTCATGAAAATTTGTTATAAAAGTTTCAAACCTGGAATTGCAATTACGGAGAAACTCTATATATATTTGGTTAGGAATTTATTATACTACCAAACGAAAAGGAGGAGGTCAAATTTAATTTGAAGGAATTGTCCTAAATATAAGAAAATTCTGAACTATAAGCATTACAATTTTATTCAACACTAGTATCTATGAACATGCGTTGCACATTAATAATGGGACATGATAGTTTAAATATTTATTTATATAAAAAAAACAACAAAATTTAATTAATGAATTTTTTTTAATATATAACAATACAAAAATTAACTAAATACTGAAAAATATTATTACATTAGCATAATACGTGAATTCGAAATGAAAGGACACCATCAGAACTTACACAAATGATTAATTTAGTCATGTTAGTTAGATGAATATGTATTATAGTTTAAAGGTATTAATATGATGGTAACTTACCGAACACTTATTTATAGAAGATGTTTTCTTTGTGTATGTTGTATACGGTTAAAACCGGGCCCACCCGATTTTACTATTTGACCGAGACCGGGAGTTTGCATCGAAAGACGACTCCGAAGTAGATCGGATCGAGGCACGAAGACAAGGTACCGAGATCGGGATTCGAGAAATCTGCTAATATCGAGGCCGACAGTAATCGAGATAGGTATCGAGCAATACTGAAGATTACGTAATAACGGAAAAGCGAGATATCCGCGATCGGTCAAAGATCATGACGAAAATCTCGGAACGTATCGAATCAAGAATGGTTGTTTAGTTAATCATGGGATTGCCTTCTGTAATTAGAATTGTACCAGATATAGAATTCATCTACTATATAAAGGAGAGTTCTAACCATTTGTAGCCACGACTGATAACAAAACAATATAATTTTCTTCATCGCTCACACTCTTGTTCTTCAGCTTATTGTGTTTTTATCGTCCTTACATCAATCAGTTCGAGGATACTCTAACTAAAGAGTTGCGTTCTACTCAAATACTGGTTTGATTTACTGTAACGACCCAATTTTTCCTCTGTTGGGTATCGTGATGGCACCTAGTCTTAGGGACTAGGTAAGCCTAACAATAATTAAAATAATAATATTATTTAAATAGAATCTCTTAAAATTTCCAAACTTGTAGTACACGTCATAAGCTCTGCAAAGTGTTTGCTAGAAAACTTCTAAATACAACTGTCCAGAAATGAGAATAAACAGTGCAAAATGAAAACTGGAAGGTGACTCCGAAGCCTGCGAACGCAGCAGCAGGTTTACCTTGAGTCTCCACAGCAACAGTCCACACAGCTAGCTAACGAACAAGTACCTGGATCTGCACAAAAATATGCAGAAGAGTAGCATGAGCACACCACAGCGGTGCCCAGTAAGTATCAAGATTAACCTCAGAGGAGTAGTGACGAGGAACAGTCAAGACACCCACTGGTCTAATAAATCGAATAGATATAAGTACATGAATAACAAAAGTATGATGTCTACACAAAGACTATGCAATATGACTCACAATACAGTAATGGCATTAAAGCAAGAAACAACAACTATTAGCGAAATATCATGAAAATGATGCAGACAAAGTGAACGGAACACAACCTAAATCCGGAATCACGAATACAGCAAGGACAAGTAATAACTCAGTAATTACAACCGCTTTTACCTCAACTTTTAGTCAACGACTCCACGAGGTACCGAACCTCCGACAATTCACAACTCACGGGTCTCAATACCTGAACCCTAACACTGGGCATCCTATGCCCTCATAATACCTCATAACCACACTGACAACTCACGTGCCAATAGATCCATTCTCACATATAAGACAAGTAAACAAGGATGAGCATATATGCTCAACAATATCAAGAACACCTCTTATCCGATAAGAGTGCTTAACTACGTGTATGCTTGTGCAAGTGTCCTAACATAGTCCATACCAGCAAATAAGCATAAGGAAGAAGAAGAACGGACTTCACGTAGAATATTTTCTCACAGCTGTCACAAGATAAAGCTTACACAAGGTACGCATACCACTACATAAATATCAACAACAAGAATGCCCACATGCCATAAATCATCACAAATCAATCCCTGACACAGCCCACTTGTCTCGCCACGTGTGCAATAATAACATAAATGCCTGCCTTGTCTTGCCACACATGCATAATAATGTTCCCACCTTGTCTCGCCACATGCGCAACCCATAAATATATATACATATCCCGCCTTGTCACGCCATATGGGCAAATATCAATGGTAACAATAGCACGGCAGAAACCTCGTGCAACCCCATAGTAACTACCGCACGATAGAAACCTCGTGCATCACAATAATAACAATCACACGGCAGAAACCTCGTGCATCACTATAACAAGTACCACAACAACAATGACAATAATACAAAGTATGACAAGTAAATCAATTCAAGAACTTTAATTCACAAAGAAACGGTAGAACTAATTCACAAAGAATAACCACAATAAAGAATGCTAGGCGTAAAGGGAACAGCTCAACAAAGGGAAACTAATGTGTATCAATGATCCCACAATATACATTTCAACAACAGGGAAACTAACATGAGTCAAATAATTCCAAATAAAACAAGCCGACTAAGATATAGGATATCTAAAACTTCTTTTAAGGTTGAGGAATTACTAAGGATTTTCAATAATTTAATTAAGGATAAGCAGCGAAAAGATAATCATAACCTCAATTAATACTGAACAAATTATAAGATGATATAATAATAATTTCAAATAAAAATAAGCAGTTATGAAAAGATAGCATGACAATAGAGGAGGTAAAATCTTCAGTTAAGTCAAATAAGAGTCAAATAGGAAATAAGAGTGAATCCAGAAAGCAATTAATTCTAATTAAAGCATGTAGAGGTGACACTAGTAAATAGGAACTTAATCATATCAAGAACAACTTCATACTCAGTGAATATAAGGACCTAAGAGTCCTAAAAGGCTAACTTTTTATAAATAAGTCCGAGCACGCACTCTTCACCTCGCGTGCATGGACTACAATCAACATAGAAGACTCAATCCTAAGGGAAAAATCCCTCACACAAGGTTAGGCAAGATACTTACCTCAATCCAAGCTCAACCAGTCTGTAAGAATGTCTTTTTTTTTTCAATTATCCGACTCTGAATGGCCCAAATCTAGCCAAACACAATTGCATAATATGAATACAACCATAATAGACTCATCTAATTAATAAAATCAATACTTTAATAAAAATCCTGAAATCCGCCCTAAAGGTCGACCCGGGCCCACGTCTCGGAATCGAGTAAGTGTCACAAAATACGAACACTCATTCACTCATGAATCTAACCATACAAAAATTATCAAATTCCGATACCATTTCGTCCCTCAAATCGTGATTTTTCATTATGAATTTTTCTTTCAAGAACCACCATTTTCCTCAACTCAAAACACAAATTAAGTGACAAAAATACAGATAGATTCATGAAAATAAATAAATTTTAGGTGAAGAACACTTACCCAATCGATTTGCATGAAAAACCCACAAGGAAACGCTCAAAACCGAGCTCTAGAACTCCAAAAATGGTGAAAATGGCAAACCCTCGGAATAGAGGACTTTATATTCTGCCCAGGGGTTTTGTGCATCGCGAACACGGAGAACACGTTCGCGAATGCGAAGAGGAAAAATATGATGGCCCAACGACTGCTCTTCGCAAACGCGTGAAGTAGTACGCGAACGCGAAGAGCGTAATGGAATAGCTATGCGAACACGTAAGTGACACGCGAACGTGAAGAGGAAAATGATCCCCAGGGCCTGGTTTGCACTTCACGAACGCGAGATAGGGAATGCGAACACGAAGAAGGGGGGGCAGAACTTTGCGAACGCGAGATTGTGACTGCGAACACGAAGAGGAATTATTTCACCCTCCAAAATAACACTACACGAACGTGAAGGCAAGGACACGAACGCGATGAAGGAAACCAGATGACAGATAACAGCAGTTCAAAAATAGGGGGAAAAGACCCATAGCCCATCCGAAAGTCACCCGAGGCCCTTATGACCCCGTCTAAACATACCAACAAGCCCCATAATCTAACACGGACTCGCTCAAGGTCTCAAATCTCATCAAACAACGTCAAAACTATGAATCTCACCATGAATCGAACTTATAAATTTCAAATCTTTCAACTTCTAAAACCTGTGCCGAAACCTATCAAATCAACCTGGAATAACGTTAAATTTTGCACGTAAGTCCCAAATAACATAACGAAGCTGTTCTAACTCTCGGAATTGTATTCCGATCTCGATATCAAAAATTCCACTTCCAATCCAAATCTCTAAAAATTCGACTTTCGCCATTTTAAGCATAAATCAGCTACAGACCTCGGATTTACAGTCCGAACACGCTCCTAAGTCTAAAATCACCCAACGGAGCTAATGGAACTGATGGAACTCCATTCTGGAGTCGTCTTCGCATAGTTCCGACTACGGTCAAAATTTTAAGACTTAAGCTTCCGTTTTAGGTACTAAGTGTCCCAAATTACTCTGAATCATCCGGTAACTGAATTCAACTATGCAGGCAAGTCAATACACATAATATGAAGCTTCTCAGGGCCTTATGCTGCCGAACGAGACTTAAGTTCTCAAAACGACCGACCGGATCGTTACATTTACTTTATCGTATAATTTTATCTTTAATCTTCATATTTATCAATGGGTATTAAGTGAAATCACGTGTCCTTAAATCCACATTATAAGTTTAATTGTTATTCAATTTTGAGGGTAAACAGTTTGGCACCCACTGTGGGGCTAAGGATAATAGTCTAATCTCGGTCGAAGTCGGGGAACCTAGCATCAGGTTTTGATATGCAATGGAAGAGTCGAATCACGAGGCTATGAATACAAGTCTTGAATTTCTAGATGAAAAATGGGAAAGCGCCCTCGTTCGAATGGCCTCACAAAAGCAACGGATCGAAAGGTACTACAATCGAAGAGCCAATTTTTGACATTTTAGAACATAGGACCTAAAATGTCAAATGAAAGAAAAGTCACCCTCAATACTCGAGACCCAAATGAAAGAAAACTCGGCCCAAATTGGGAGGGACCGTAACAGATCCTCGATATCATCAGAAAAGGATCTTACAAACTCGGCACGATGAACGGCGAACAGTTGTCAAATAATTGGAACGTGTCACTCCTCAAACGATATTACTGCTAAGGTACAACCTTCTCCATTTTCATTTATATTTTATACTAATCGTTTACATGTGTTTAATCAAAGTCATCAAAGGATCCTTCAAACGCAGTCCTTAGGTCTGAAAGTACGCATTGCACTCTTTTTCCCTTAGACCGGTTTTTATCCCAAATGGGTTTTTCCGGCGAGGTTTTTAATAAGGCAACCATTGTTCGTGCTAACTTAGAGCAATTCACCAGTATCTGAGGCTCCTTTACAATCAACCTCGAATACTGGGGGGGCATCACCCTCGGATAATTACAAGGAAAATACTTCGTATCGACAGGGTCTCGATAGGTAAATTTTGTAGAGGACCAAACGGTGAAATGAACTGTGTCCATGTAGATTACTCGAGCCCTAATGGCAAAACATGTATGCATGTATAATTTATTGGAAGAAGTATTTTTCCTTACCAGATGTCCCATATTTTTCAATTTATACTTTGCAATCTCATACTTATGATCTATGGTGGAAACTGGCTTAAGGGTCGATCACAACTGAAGTTCAAAGAATTTATCTGATACTCGGGGACTGCCGTCCAAAAAGCCGACACAATCGAATTACTAAACCTCGAGATCGTAAGACCTTAAAAGGCAATCCTCGATTTTATAGGCCACAGCCACCCCACTCGGGGACTGATACTTTGAACACCCTCGGATAGTTACAAGGAAAATACTTCGTGTCGACAGGGTCTCGATAGGTAAATTTTGTAGAGGACCAAACGGTCAAATGAACCGTGTCCGTGTAGATTACTCAAGCCCTAATGGAAAAACATGTACGCGTGTATAATTTATTGGAAGAAGTATTTTTCCTTACCAGATGCCCCATGTTTTAAAATTTATACTTTGCAATCTCATACTTATGATCTATGGTGGAAACTGGCTTAAGGGCCGATCACAACTGAAGTTCAAACAATTTATCCGATACTCACGGACTGCCGTCCAAAAAACCGACACCATCGAATTACTAAACCTCGAGATCGTAAGACCTTAAAAAGGCAATCCTAGATTTTATAAGCCACGGCCACCCCACTCGAGGACTGATATTCCGAACAAGTTCGAAGTATAACAGGGGAAAAGGCCCAAAAGGCGAATCCAAAGTTAAAGGCTATGGCCAAATCAACACGGTTCGGAGACGTCCGATTTTTGTTATTAAATAGGCCTTCGAATATTTTCATAAGCCGGTTAAAAAAAAGGCTACCCTCAGCTAAATTTCTAAGGGTCTCGATAAAATCGACCCTCAAAAACCCTAATGGATACAAAGGCGTTCGAACTCTCGAACAAATTCTTTATTTTATGCTAAGGCACTGCGAAACAAAGGGTCTTGATAATATCGACCCTTAAAAATCCCAACGGGTACGGAACCGTTCGAACTCTCGAGCAAATCCTTTATTTTGTGTTAAGGTACAACAGAATTTATATGATTAAATAATAAATTTATCAAGTCGAAAAGAGGGAGAAGGCCATTCTTTTTGCTATGGTCGTATCGGCCTAATTTAAGAGCCTAAAAAGCCAGTTTATTTTTGAGTTCGAAGAAATAATCCTCACTCAATTAAAACCTAAGGGTCACCCTATTCTGAGTTCGCGCAAGTACTCACTCGATTATAAAAACTACACTAGTCAGGTTTCGATCAAAATGCATAAGCCTCGAACTTATGAACAAAACTTTCACAAGGCATAAAAGAAATAAAGACAAGTCGGAAAGGAAAGATAACTTTGTATATATGAATATTTACAAGGTTCGATCGGGATCCTATACAAAAAAGATCAAAAGTGAAAAATCCTAAGGTTCCTGATCTCCTCCGGGGGCAACTTCTTCTACATCGAGGTCCTCCCCATTCTCGGACCCGCTCTTGCTGCCATCATCATCCTTATCATCGGAAGTGGACAACGCTCCGGCTTCGACTTCATGCTCTCTAGCCTTTGCTATCTCATTGGTAAGATCAAAACCCCGGAATTTCCTCGAGGGTTTCCCTCCGAGATTGGCATTTGGCGAGTTCAGCAATCCAATATGCTCGAGTTTGAGCGGACTCAGATGCCTCTCTTGCCTGGACTTGAGCGTCTTCAGCATCGGCCTGATAGACATCCATGATTGCATCCACCTCGGCCTTTGCTTTTTCGGCTTCAGATTTGGCCTTGGCAAGTTCAGAAGCCAACCGATCCTCGAGCTCCTCTATTTTCCTTATTTGAGTCGAGCTCTTCTCTTTCATGCCTTGAAGTTGACTTTCGACCAATGATAATTGGGCTCGAGCAGTCTCTTTTTCTGCAGCAAAGCGGTACATACCTTCCTTCCACACCAAGGACTACGTCTTTATTGTGTCGACCTCCTCACGGAACTGCTCGATCCTCTTGATTTTCTGCTGCAGATGTGAGATTGAAATGTTAGCCACATTTCCCGAATCAAGCCCATGAACTTTTAAGATTTTCATTACCTGCTCGATCATATCTGTCTGATCTTGGTGAGCCTTGGCTAACTCGGCTCGAAGATCTTTGATCTCTTCCTCTTTCTGCCCACTAAGAGGTTTGAGGGCATTTTTCTCCTCTGAAAGCCCTCAGAAGTCAGACTCACATCGGCTTAGCTCCGCCCGAGACTTGGAAAATGCCTCCTGATGTAGAGGTAAAGCTTATATGAAAAGAGAAAAAGTTAGGCAGAAAATGGAAGAATATTACATCAACAAAGGGAATCGAGACTTACCCGATTCAGGGCTCGTTGAGCCTCGAAGAAAAGACACGATGCGTCACTCGGGCTGGCAGCATCCTCGATACTTGTAAACAAATCACGGAAGGGGTCCTCTCCCTCATGAGCTTCGTCTACCTCGAGGGTCCCCAAAGCTCGGGCTTCCCGAATTGCCCCTTCGGAAAAAGCAGGGAGAGTGGGAGTCTCCGATTACTATTTCTCCAAAGGAGTCACTTGGGGTGTTCCCCTCAGTTCGAAGAGCCTCGAGGCCGGTCCTTTCAGATATACCCGCCGTTTGTTCATTTCGGTGGGAGACATCCTCGACATCCAATGACTCGGGGACTTTGCCCGAGTCCTTCTCCGATATCCCCTCAGTTCGAGGTGGAGCCTCATCAACCACCATCGATCCAGCTGTCTTTGGGGCATCGATGGTTTTCTTTACTCGGGCCACCAGTATGGAGCCGTCGTCGTTTTCTTCTTCTTCGTCTTCAACCCTCAGATCCCGATCATATTCTTCGGTCAGAGGGATGGTGTTCTTCCTCGGCTTACTATCCGTTCTTGTCTTAAGTTCAGGAGCCTTGGAAGCCGAGGCCCTTTTTCTCTTATTGTCCTTCGCCGGTTTCAAAACAGGGCCGAGGTCTCTTCTTCCTAGACGGGGGCCTCATGACCGCATCTTTGTCCAGGACTACACGCAGGAAAATTGGTTAAGTATAAGAAAGACATTTTGATCGAATCATCAAGGACATAGGAAAGGGTCTTACCATGAGTTTTGGCCTCCCATCGGCCCTTTGATAAATCATACCATAAGTGCTCAACGTACGAAGAGGTCGAGTCCAGGTCCCGAACCCAGCTCTTGAGGTTAGGAATTGCACCGGGCATCCAAGAAACCGCTACATCATGGAAAAGAATATCGATGAGAAGAAGCAAAGGGGAAAAACAATAAATAAGAATTAACAGTGGAATTATACTTACCCTTTATATTCCATTTCTCAGGAAATGGCATCATCTCGGTCGGGATTAGGTCAGAAGTCCTCACTCGAACGAACCGGCCCATCCAGCCTCAGTCGTTGTCCTCGTCTATGATCGAGAACAGCACTTTGGTAGCCCGGCGTTAGAGTTTTATCAACCCGCCTCGATAGAGGCGGAGGTTGCATAACCTGATGAGGTGGTCGAAGGTGAAAGACATCCCCTCAACTTTGTTCATGAAGAATCGGAGCAGAATAATAATTCGCCAAAAAAAGAATGGATTTGGCCTAGATTTATCTGGTACTGACGACAGAAATCAATGACGATGGGATCGAGAGGTCCCAGAGTGAAATGGTAAGTGTAAACACTTAAAATCCCTTCTACATGGGTGGTAATGTCTTCTTCCGGGGTCGGTATCACAACTTCTTTGCCTTTTCGGTTGCAATCTTTCCTTACCTGCTTAAGGTACCCTTCAGTTATCGAGCATATGTACCTCGACACTGGCTCGCATCGACCGGGAATCGACGAGGCTTTATCGGTTTTGAAGTCAGAAGTGATAACACACAACCCAGGAACACACTCTTCAGATCGTGGCTCCACCGGTGTTTCGTCGCCGGCCAGCCGCGATGAAGAAGTATTTTCCTTTTGAGGAACAGTCTTTAATATTTTTGCCATTTTTGTATGGATTTGAAGTTAAAAATAGATGCAGGTGATAATTTGGTGTTTTGAGAAGATGGTAGCACTGAAAATCGTAGATGTGCAGATGAAGAGGTTAGAAGATATAAAAAGCTTTTAAGATTAATAATCTAAAAGTAAAAGTTCAAAATAGTGGAGAGAGGTTCTACTTATAAATTTCACAACGACGGTTCAATATTAGCGGTGGCCGACCATCGACTGACGCGTATTTAATACCTAGGAAACTATACAGACAAGACATTTCAGTCACTTCCGTTGCTTACGTCACAAGGATGACGTCATGATAGGTCGAGGTAGAAAATCGAAGACTCAATTCGTTTCTTGTCATTACACTCTAAAAAAATGAGGGGACTATCTGTATACGGTTAAAATCGGGCCCACCCGATTTTACTGTTTGACCGAGACCAGGAGTTTGCATCGAAGGACGACTCCGAAGTAGATCGGATCGAGGCACGAAGACAAGGTACCGAGATCGGGATTCGAGGCATCTTCCAAGATCGAGACCGGCAGCAATCGAGACCGAACGAGATAGGTATCGAGCAATACCGAAGATTGCGTAATAACGGAAAAGCGAGATATCCGCGATCGGTCGAAGATCATGGAGGAAATCTTGGAACGGATGGAATCAAGAACGGTTGTTTAGTTAATCATGGGATTTCCTTCTTTAATTAGAATTGTACTATATATAGAATTCCTCTACTATATAAAGGAGAGTTCTAACCATTTGTAGCCATGACTGATAACAAAGCAATATAATTTTCTTCCTCGCTCACACTCTTGTTTTTCAGCTTATTGTGTTTTTATCGTCCTTGCATCAATCAGTTCGAGGATACTCTAACTCAAGGGTTGAGTTCTACTCAAATACTGGTTTGATTTACTTTATTGTATAATTCTGTCTTTAATCTTTATATTTATTGATGGGTATTAAGTGAAATCACGTGTCCTTAAATTCAAATTATAAATTTAATTGTTATCCAATTTTGAGGGTAAACATATGTTTTCTTCTAATGCTTTGGATACTCTACCATAACCAGAATTCTTGTTGTCGATATTGATATCCCTCTTAAAAGTGTAACATATAGTTCGTGTAAGAAAATATATTATTGTAAATATAGTCCACTATTTAGGATGTTTATCATTGTGCTTTAATTATTATAATTACAAGCATAAACATACTGAAAATTATTTTCATACAAATTTAACAGGATATTCTTTAGTTTCGGAAGACGAAAGTTAAATTCAGAGATAAACACATACTTAGAAGCACATTGACTGGTATTATAATTTTTGCATGTATGATGTTATTTTTAAAACTTCTATATACAATTTGTGTACTATTACATAAGCTATTCGGGGGGTCTAAGTTTTTCAGTAGCATGACAGGCATATTTTCTTCAAAATTAATCTATATGCAATGTAAGATCAATTTTAACTTAGTCTATTATATATAATGTGGTACTAACATACATAAGATAATGAATTTGACAACAAACTTTTATAGCAGAAGGTCATTTGGTATTAAAGTATTCAAGTAATCTTCTTGGTAGTAATTGTTGGTATCATCTTCTTTTGCTAAGTCAAAATTGAAAAATATTTTATTTATATCATAAAACTTAGCAATCAGCTTTTTATTTAGTTGATCAACATATTCATTTTTTATAACTAAGATAGCTCTTTAATCATATCATGTAATTTGCACAAATTATTTTTTAATCTAATGATGGAAATATTTTTCTTATTAAATGCACCACTATTACCATTGGGGTTGATAGCCAAGTGTTTTGGAAGAACTAAATCATCTTTTATTGGATGCTCTTCTTCATTTCCGACATGAAACAAGAAGTCACTGAATGTTGGATCTGTTCTTACTTTTATATTTCTTTTCATTTGAATCTTTTCATTTGATGCCATAAGTATAATTTTGGCAAGCTAGCTCTTACTGTCTCTGCTTTTGTCGAATTTGGAACTACTGATAGTACTTGACAAAAATTACCTCTCAAACTATTACTTTTCCACCAAATAGTTCTTTGATATTCAATATATTCTCTAAAATCTTGGGCAATTATTTCGATTGTTTGACGCTTAGCCATAAGCGTTTTATCCCACATTATTAAATATTGCTTTCCTTATAAATTTAGCACTATTGTTCTGCTTTGATATATTTGTGATGGTTATTTCCGTTGTTTGAAAAGGTATATCAAATCTAAAATGAGTTGTACGATCTCATAATAAAATTATTGCTGGTATCCCCACCATTATTATTGCTAATGGTATCATGCCTCTTTATCTCACATTTACAAGTAATGCATGATATAGAAGTATTATTTCGATTCTGTCGGATGCATCTGCAAAGGATAATCTCATTGTACCAGAGGCGACTCGTTATAATATAGTCTTGAAAGTTTATTCTTGTATAAGATTTAGCTTTGATTGTGCTTCCTCGGACACTTGTATGGCCTTCTTAATACTATACTAATCTTTTTCCTTTTGTGATCTATATTTTTTAATCTCTAACGCTCTTTTTTATGAAATAAATTTATGTACCTTAAGATTTTTTTAAACTTGAAAAGTAATTTTACTCATATGATGAATTTAAAAAATAATTGAATAGGATTCTCTTTCTAAATAATTAATTGAAATATTTGATTATTTGGTCTTAACATAAAAAATAATTTATTTTCTGTTGATTTAGATTCTTAATATTAGTTCATCTCTTGTTTTGAATATTTAATCATAATTATAATTTTATCCACCATAAAATTTATTCTTAAAGAGTAAAAAGATCGATATGACATTCCACTTTTAGATCTTTATGTTTGCAGAATCATTAGTGGTATTACCTCTTGCCAACTTTCTCTTTCTAACACATTTATATTCTTAAAAAAGAATTTAGTTGTTCTTTAATAATTAGGTATATTTTTTAATATTACACGAAAAATTAATAATAAAAATATATTATTTGAGTAGGAAAGCAGTTCAAATATAATATAATAATATATTATCGTGGGGATTGTTTTCTTAATTTCAATGCTTTATGCCGTCCATTTAACATTATTTTTATTTTTTCTTGATATTGGATATTATAGAGTGTTAATATATTACCAATCCGTAGGATTATTATGAAATTGATTTTATTAAACCTTCCTACATATTTAATAAGAATTCAATGGACAAAATTTTGTTAATTTTAAAATTTTAAATATTAAAAACAATTACAATAGAAGTTATTGTAGTCCAAAAATAGATTATTGCAATTATGTCCTTTCTCTATGAGTTCTTCTATTTAATATTTTAAGACTATTTTGGTCTATTAATATTGTATTCGTAATTTTATAATAATATAGGCTCTCCTTTTTCTAAATGAATTTGGACAATATAATACATTCTCAATTTAAATTAGTAATAGGACAATATAATACGTTTTCAATATAAATTAGTAATAGGAATTTTTAAAGAAGTATATTCTAAAAGCAATAGGACTACATGGCTAAAAATATATCTATATCCCGAAAATAATTGTACTAATAGGAAATCTAATGTGCTCCTAAAAGTATTAGGTTTACATGCTAACATGTAATAATATATATCTATACCCGAAAATAATTACACTAATAGGATTCATAAAGATAATCATGTATGATTCCTAACGTGTAGTATATGTCCTAAAACTAATAGGATTACAAAGTTAATATCTAGAATTCTAGTTATATCCTTTTATTATGAGTTATTATGCTTAACATTAAAAGGTTATTTTTGTAAACCTACATTATATTCACGCTTTTATAATAATATAGATATAGATATAGATAGGATTATAATTTTAAAGTCCTAAATATTAGAACTTTTTACATAGTAGTCAATAAGGAAAGATTTAATAAATAAAATTATATTTGATTTTAAAGTCTTAAATATTAGGAAAGTAACTTAAATTACTATTTTGTCCAATGTAAAATTCGTTTTTAAAAGGTGAAAAAAAAGCGAATAACATTTCGCTAAGGGCGTCGTGTTTTTAATATAGTATAGATTAAGCCTACACCAAAAAGCTAAAACAGTTGGATAAAATGTCTTAAGTCCATGTAGTGGATTTGAAGGTCTGCACTTTTGAATTCAACCAAAATCCGTTTTTTATATAGGGTGTTCACTACTAATATATCATTATTTTCTAAAGACGTATATATATATATATATATATATATATATATACATAAAACTTTTGCCGAGTGCGGAGTGCCGGTTACCCTTCTCGGTATAGCATAGGTCCGCCTCTCGACGCACCAACTCAAGTAGCTGAAATGGAGATTTGAAACAAATGAAACTGTGTAAAGCAATTAAAACAGGAATCGAAGGTATTAAGTCCTCCGATTTTATCCATTGATCTTCATGTGCTTAAATCCCGGAACTAATTTCTGTTACCAAATTTAAAAAAAGAATTTCAAATCTGTTTATTAAAATGAGTTGACTACAGATGAAAATTTGCAGAAGTTCCCAAGTCAGCCAGTCAAGAGCAGTCGGCATATTTCAAGTCACTTCCCAGTATATAAAAAAATGACATTTTTATTTCTTTTTGTTGTCAAATGCCAACAAGAAGTGTAAGCTGTAACGGAGGGGCGGGGGGAGGTATATTAAGGGTTGATTCGTTTCGAGTTATAAAAGTAAAAGAAATAATCTATATGATTTAGCAATTTTAAGTAAAAAATATTGTTATGTAACTCATTTTTTCAGTCTATTTCTTCTCTTTCCATCATGCATACAAGGACTCTCATATCACTATGGTTGACTTTTGGCTCAATGCTAAAAAATGAGACAAGAAAATTCTGATACTTTGGAAGTAGGGGGTAATCCATTGATTCCAAAATGATGTGTACAAAGGGAAAACACTCCAACTTACTTCGCCCGTTGTTTACTCAATATTCTGACGTAAAAGCTACATAAGTTGTACTTTATTAGAATTTACATATTTGAAAAACTAAAATTTTCAACCTTTTTATTAGTAGAAAGTATTTTAAAAAATGTTTGAAGACAAGTTATCAATTTTTAGACTCCAAATAGTAATAATGTTTCAACAAGTTATTAAAAGAATTATCTTGGTGAATAAAGTTATATGGTACCTAATCTCGTGGGAAGATAGTCGATTTCGACAGAATTTCAGGTGCTTACAACAGTCACGACATCAACAACAACAACAACAACAACCCAGTAGAATCCCATTAATGGGGTCTGGGGAGGGTAG
>AWOL01S0080989.1:0-10922 GCA_000715115.1 Nicotiana otophora | reverse complement strand
TTCTGTCCAATTTGTATTCCGGACAGCTGTTGTATTTTATTTTTATATTCCTAGTTAATGCTCATGTACTTGTGACACCGGGTTCTGGGATGATTATGGGTTGTTATATATTGAATTTGTTAAAAATATTATTATTTATTCTGTAAATTTCACTTTTGCTATTTAATTGAAGGAAAATATGATTTCAAAAATATTAAAATGAGAACCCAATTAAGTATTTATTGTTGGCTTGCCTAACAGTGGTGTCCGGCGCCATCACGACCCTTTATGGATTTTGGGTCGTGAGAGTAAATTACCTCTTATAAGGTTAGATAAGAGACATACCTTGCTCCAAAGTTCCATAACCGACTCCAACGTCACTCTAACACCTCAAGCCGATGCTTGTCAATCCAAAACTATGCAAACAATGTGTAAATCAATCAATACATCTTCTAATACCCAAAACTAATCATTTTAAACAATTTCCAACTCTGCTCGGAAAGTAGGTAAAATTCACCCTCGGGCCCACGTGTCCGGATTTCGAAATTGTTTCGAAGATAAACTTTACCCATAACATCATGAACTCGATTATAAAATTTATTCCAAATTCCATGTCAAATTTTGTGGTAAAAATCTAAAAATACCAATTTCTAGGTTTTCCTTCAAAACCCCAAATTTCTACTAATTTCTATGGATTTACAAGCCTAAATTCGTATATAAACCAAGTATTTAACTTGCAATAGGTGAGAATCACTTACCTTGCATTAGATAGTGAAAATACTCCCTTGAAGAGCTCCACATATCGCCCATGCCGTGTGGAAAATGGGTGAACTGAACCCAAACCCCGTTTAAAGCAAGTCAGCCCAGCACAATCACCCCTTTTCGCGTTCGCGTAAAGGCCATCGCATTTGCGAAGGCCAAAATCTCAGTCTGCCCATTTACTCTTCACGTTCGTTGCCTCCAGCTCGTATTCGTGAATCTTAGTGACCAGTACCCTTCGTGTTCGCGGTCCACGAGCTGCGTTCGCGAAGAGCAAATCTCCCTAGGATCGGCTCCCCCATCTCTTCTACGCATTTGCGGCCCCTGTGTCGTGTTCGCGATGAACAAAATCGGAAGACTCCAAAGCCTTCTTCGCGTTCGCGTTCGCGTTCGCGTTCGCGTTCGCGTTCGCGTTCGCTTGGCCGAGTTCGCGTAGGTTCATCGAGCACCCCTCCGCGTTTGCGAGCCCTTCTACGCGTTCGCGAAGCACAAGATAGCAGCCACCATTTTCATTCTTTGCGAAAGTGGGACTCCCTTCGAGTTCGCGAAGAACAAAACCAGAACCAGTAAACCAGCAACAACGTTTCATCCAAATTCGATCTGTAACCACCCGAAAACACACCCGAGGCTCCCTGGACCCCGTCCAATCACACCAACCAGTCCCATAACCTAACACAAACTTGCTCAAGCCCTCAGGTCACATCAAACAACATCAAAACTACGAATCACACCCCAATTCAAGCTTTATGAACTTTATAACTTCAACTTTCTACATTAGATGCCGGAACCAATCAAATCACGCCTGATTGACCTCAAATTTTGCACACAAGTCACATTCGACATTACGGACCTACTCCAACTTCTATAATCGGAATCCGACCCTGATATCAAAAAGTCCACTTCCGGTCAAACTTCTCAAAAACCTTCAAATTTCTTACTTTCGCCAATGACTCCGAAACGACCTATATACCTCCAAATCCACTTCTGGACACGCCCATAAGACCAGAATTGCCATACAGAGCTATTACCAGACTCGAAATCCTAAATGGATATCGATAACATTGAAATACACTTCAACCGAAATTTATGAAATCCTTCCCAAAATGTCAACTTCCACAATAGGCACTGAAACGCTCCTGTGTCGTCCGAAACCCGATTCGGACATATGCCTAAGTCTGAAATCATCATACGAACCTGTTTGAACCTTTAAATCCCGATTCCGAGGTCGTCCACTCAAAAGTCAAAGTTTGGTCAACTTTTCCAACTTAAAGCTTCAAAATTTAGAATTTTCTTTCCAAACCAACTTCGAACCTCCCGAAATTAAATTCCGACCACACGTACAAGTCATAACACCTGAAATGAAGCTACTCAAGGCCTCGAACCGCCGAATGACACGCCAGGGCTCAAAACGACCGGTCGGGTCATTACATTCTCTTTTTTATATATATAGATTTATTATATATTTAGTAAGATTATATATAAAAGTATATAAAATAGGGAAGATGTAGTGCATATGTTGTAAATGGACGTAAGGTATAGTTAATGCCTTGGTAAAAAATAGATTTGCAGGTTCATCCTCCAAAGGTCTAAAACATACCCATATATGCAACTTATTATTTTAATAAAAATATTTTATTAATGGTNAAAAATACCAATTTCTAGGTTTTCCTTCAAAACCCCAAATTTCTACTAATTTCTATGGATTTACAAGCCTAAATTCGTATATAAACCAAGTATTTAACTTGCAATAGGTGAGAATCACTTACCTTGCATTAGATAGTGAAAATACTCCCTTGAAGAGCTCCACATATCGCTCATGCCGTGTGGAAAATGGGTGAACTGAACCCAAACCTCGTTTAAAGCAAGTCAGCCCAGCACAATCACCCCTTTTTCGCGTTCGCGTAAAGGCCATCGCATTTGCGAAGGCCAAAATCTCAGTCTGCCCATTTCCTCTTCACGTTCGTTGCCTCCAGCTCGCATTCGTGAAGCTTAGTGACCAGTACCCTTCGTGTTCGCGGTCCACGAGCCGCGTTCGCGAAGAGCAAATCTCCCTAGGATCGGCTCCCCCATCTCTTCTACGCATTTGCGGCCCCTGTGTCGTGTTCGCGATGAACAAAATCGGAAGACTCCAAAGCCTTCTTCGCGTTCGCGTTCGCGTTCGCGTTCGCGTTCGCGTTCGCGTTCGCTTGGCCGAGTTCGCGTAGGTTCATCGAGCACCCCTCCGCGTTTGCGAGCCCTTCTACGCGTTCGCGAAGCACAAGATAGCAGCCACCATTTTCATTCTTTGCGAAAGTGGGACTCCCTTCGAGTTCGCGAAGAACAAAACCAGAACCAGTAAACCAGCAACAACGTTTCATCCAAATTCGATCTGTAACCACCCGGAAACACACCCGAGGCTCCCTGGACCCCGTCCAATCACACCAACCAGTCCCATAACCTAACACAAACTTGCTCAAGCCCTCAGGTCACATCAAACAACATCAAAACTACGAATCACACCCCAATTCAAGCTTTATGAACTTTATAACTTCAACTTTCTACATTAGATGCCGGAACCAATCAAATCACGCCTGATTGACCTCAAATTTTGCACACAAGTCACATTCGACATTACGGACCTACTCCAACTTCTATAATCGGAATCCGACCCTGATATCAAAAAGTCCACTTCCGGTCAAACTTCTCAAAAACCTTCAAATTTCTTACTTTCGCCAATGACTCCGAAACGACCTATATACCTCCAAATCCACTTCTGGACACGCCCATAAGACCAGAATTGCCATACAGAGCTATTACCAGACTCGAAATCCTAAATGGATATCGATAACATTGAAATACACTTCAACCGAAATTTATGAAATCCTTCCCAAAATGTCAACTTCCACAATAGGCACTGAAACGCTCCTGTGTCGTCCGAAACCCGATTCGGACATATGCCTAAGTCTGAAATCATCATACGAACCTGTTTGAACCTTTAAATCCCGATTCCGAGGTCGTCCACTCAAAAGTCAAAGTTTGGTCAACTTTTCCAACTTAAAGCTTCAAAATTTAGAATTTTCTTTCCAAACCAACTTTGAACCTCCCGAAATTAAATTCCGACCACACGTACAAGTCATAACACCTGAAATGAAGCTACTCAAGGCCTCGAACCGCCGAATGACACGCCAGGGCTCAAAACGACCGGTCGGGTCATTACATTCTCTTTTTTATATATATAGATTTATTATATATTTAGTAAGATTATATATAAAAGTATATAAAATAGGGAAGATGTAGTGCATATGTTGTAAATGGACGTAAGGTATAGTTAATGCCTTGGTAAAAAATAGATTTGCAGGTTCATCCTCCAAAGGTCTAAAACATACCCATATATGCAACTTATTATTTTAATAAAAATATTTTATTAATGGTAACTATAAATTTATCATTTAAAACTACCATATCACATCATATTTTACATTTTATTAAATGTAAACCAATATAGAACTATAACTTTATTTTAAGAAGTAAAGGCTCTTACGCCTCCACGTTAGACACACAAATTCACATTCTAAAAAACATTAAAAGAAGAAGGAGGTAGTTCTGAGTTTAATATTGTCAGCTCGACTTATTAATAAATATATTTGTTAAGCAAAAAGGACTGTTGAAGCCTGTTTGTCAAAGTCTCTGGTGACATAAGGTCTCAAACGATGACCATTCACTTTACATTTTTCTCCCCCATCCATATATTGTAGTTTAATGGAACCATAGGGGGTTACATTTGTTATGATGTACGGTCCTGACCAACGTGGTTTGAATTTTCCTAGGAATAATCTCAATCGGCTATTGTACGAAATAATTTGATCTCCAACTTCAAAATCCTTATGGCGAATGAGGTTATCATGCCATCTTTTCGTCTTTTGTTTTGTACAATTTAGCATTTTCATATGCTTCAAGTCTGAATTCCTCTAATTCATCTTGCTGAAGTAGATTAGTTTTACCTGCACCTGACAAATTTAGATTCAACAAATTGATAGCCCAATATGCTTTATGTTCTAATTCTACAGGTAAATGACAAGCTTTTTCAAAAACTAATCTATAAGGGGATGTGCCTATAAGATTTTTGAAAGCAGTTCGGTATGCCCATAAAGCATCATCTAACTTGAAAAACCAATCTTTTCGAGAAGATCCAACATATTTTTCTGAATTTTCATTTCTCTGTTGGAAACTTCTACTTGCCCGCTCATTTGAGCATGATATGGAGTTCATGTTTTATGCGTTACTCCATATTTTGATAACAAATTTGCAAATTGTATGTTTATAAAATAAGTTCCATGATCACTTATGATAACACGTGGAGTTCCAAATCGAGAAAAATATTTTTCTTGAGAAAAGCGCAAACAACATGAGCATCATTGTTTTCTAGTAGCTATTGCTTCTACCCATTTTGAAACATAATCAACACCTACTGAAATATATTCACAACCATTTGAATGAGGAAAAGGACCCATAAAATCAATACCCCAAACATCAAATATTTCACACACAAGAATAGAGTAAGAGGCATCTCATCCCTTTTTGAAATGTTACAACTTTTCTGGCATTTGTCATAAGTGGTGACGTAATATCTTGCATCTTTGAACATAGTGGGTCAGAAAAAACCTGATTCAAGCACTTTTGCGGCTGTTTTTCTTCCTCCATAGTTTCCTCCTACAGCTCCATCATGACTGTGGCTTTGGATATTGTTTAATTCTATTTCTGGTACACATCTTCGGATCATGCCATCTGCACAAAATTAAAATAAGTAAGGAGCGCCCTAAAAATAACATCTAATTTCTTTTTTGAGTTTTTATCTTTGTTCATAAGATAAATCTTTTGGGATCCACCCTCCAACTAAATAGTTGGCAATGTCAACAAACCAAGGTGGCTGATGTGTAACCGTGGTAATTGTACAAATATGCTCATCAGAAAATTCCTCCTTGATATATGTTGTCTTAGTCGGAGGATTTTCTAATCATGATAAATGGTCAGCTACTTGATTTTCTGAACCTTTCCTATATTTTATTTCAAGGTCAAACTCTTGAAAAAGAAGTATCCATCTTAGCAATCTGGGTCTAGCATCTTTCTTTGCTAAGAGGTACTAAAAAGCAGCATTGTCAGTAAATACTCTAACCTTCGTTCCTATCAAATAGGAACGGAATTTGTCAAATGCAAATACAACTGGCAATAGCTCCTTCTCAGTTGTGGCATAATGCTTTTGAGCTTCATTGAGGGTTCTACTGGTGTAGTAAATAGGTCTGAAAATTTTATCTCTCATTTGTCCCAATATAGGTCCAACTGCTGTATCACTTGTATTGCATATTATTTCAAATGAGGCTCCAATCAGGAGAAACAATAGTTGGAGCATTAGTCAACTGTTCCTTGAGAATTTCAAATGCTTTCATGCAATCATTTGAAAATTCAAACTTCACATCTTTCATCAGTAGGTTAGTCAGAGGTTTCGAAATCTTTGCAAAATCTTTTATGAACCTTCTATAAAAACTTGCATGCCCTAAGAAACTTCTAATACCTTTAACATTGATAGGAGGGGTAGCCCTGCTATAAGAACAATCTTAGCTTTATCAACTTTTATTCCTTTAGCAGTGATTTTATGTCCTAAAATAATTTTTTCTTTTACCATAAAGTGGTATTTTCCCCAGTTAAGAACTAAATTTGTTTCTTCACATCTTTTAAGCACCAAAGTTAAATGATAAAGAAAATTTTCAAATATCTTTCCAAAGAGTGTAAAATCATCCATGAAGCTTTCAAGAAAATTTTCAGTCATGTCTGAGAAAATTGCCAACATGCAACGCAGAAATGTAGCAGGAGCGTTACATAGTCCAAATGGCATTCTACGGTAAGCATACGTACCTTGGGGGCATGTGAATATGGTATTCTCCTGATCTTCTGGAGCAATTGGTATATGATTATAATCATAATATCCATCAAAAAAATAATAAAAACCATGACATGCAACTCTTTCAAGTATTTGGTCAATAAAAGGCAAAGGATAATGATCTTTTCTTGTGGCCTCATTAAGTCGTCTGTAATCAATACAAACTCTCCATCATATGACTGTTCTAGTAGGTATGAGTTCATTATTTTTATTTTTTATTACTGTCATACCTCGTTTCTTTGGTACTACTTGTACAGGACTTACAAAAAGACTGTCAGGTATTGGATAAATGATACCTGCTGCTAGAAGCTTCACTACTTCTTTCTTGACGACTTCCTGCATTATTGGATTTGGTCTCCTTTGGGGTTGTACAATAGGCTTATACTTATTATACATAAGAATCCCGTGCATACAAATAGCTGGACTGATTCCTTTGATGTCAGTTATAGTCTACCCTAAGTCTCTTTTGTGTTTTCTCAGTCTTCAATCAGTTTGTTTTCCTATTATATAGTCAAAGAAGATGAAATGATTACTGAAAATAATTCAGGTTCAAGAAACACATATTTTAAATCAGAAGGAAGATCTTTGAGTTCAATTTTTAATTGAACTCCTTCTTGTGAGACTTTCTCATTTTCTGATGCTTTTTCCAAGTTTTCAACTTCTTCTCTAGTTATGGGGTTATCATCACTTATGGTACCTGACCTAGCAAAACATCTTTCCAATGAATCAGTAATTAACTGATTATCTTTGTATTCGTCTACAAGGTCACCTAAACAAGATGATGATTACTCATCCCCAGGAAATTTTATCATTTTCTGCATGTCAAAAATCATTCTTTTCTCATCAACTCGCAATACTAATTGTCCTTGATGAACATCAATAATTGCTCTTCCTGCTGCGAGAAATGGTCTACCTAAAGTTAATGGTACCTCAATATTTTCATCCATTTCAAGCACTATAAAATCTAATGGGAATACAAATTTGTCCACTCTAACAGGGATATTTTCATTAAATCCTTTTGGTCTCTTAGTACTTTGATCAGCTAATTGAAGAGACACACTAGTATCTTTCATTTCACCAAGTTCTAATTTTCTCAAAATTGAAAAAGACATTAGATTTATTGAAGCACCTGAATCACATAACGCCTTTTCAAAATGAGCACCTCCCACGATACAAGGAATTGTAAAACTTCCGGGATCACCCAGTTTTTGTGGGAGCTTATTTTGAATTATAGCACTATATTTTTCTGTAAGCTTAGCCACTGAAACTTCTTCCAATTTTCTATTACTTGACAAAATTTCTTTGAGAAATTTAGCATATGAAGCCTTTTGTGTTAAAGCATCTGTGACAGGTATGTTAATGTACAGTTGCTTCAAAATATCTAGAAACTTTGAAAACTGTTTGTCAAGCTTTTCTCTTTTCATCTTTTGGGAAAAAAGGGAGAGGTACAGAGTGAGGATTTGTTATCAATTAATTTTCTAGTACATTTTTCCCTCTATTCGTTTGTTCTTTTGAAAACTTAGATTCCATTTTATTCTCACCTTCATTTACCTTTTCCACTTCTTGTGGCTTTCCTTCTCTATTTGCATATAGATCATCAAGAATTTACATGATCGTAGAGAGATGGTTTTGAGGTGTTCTTTTGGATTTTTATCTGTGTTGCTTGGTAGAGCACCTTGAATTTGTCCAGTCATGAGGGTTGCTAATTGGCTTACCTGAATTTATAAATTCTTGATAGTTGAATATTGACTTTCAACCTTCTCGTCAGTAGCCTTAATGAATTTGTACATCAAGGCTTCAAGGCTTTGTTGTTGAGCTCTTTGAGGCTGCTGCTGATATTGTTGAAAATTTTGTTGCCCTCTATTTTGATTTTGAAAACCAGGTGGTTCCTGTACTTGCTGCTGAGGATTTTCAGCACCATTAGGATTACTCCGTTGAAATCCTTGATGTTTTTGTGCCATGGGACTACAGAATGAGTAATTATTTCTATAACCAATCATATTTACTTGTTCCTCATTTTGTGTCTGAATCTTGATATTCACGATTTCGATGATTACCTCTACAAACATCACAATTCTCAAGTTGGGATGATGATAGAGTAGGTACCTGAAAATCATATATATTTCTTATCACGATCGCAATTTGTTGTGCTAATGAATTCAAATCTTCAATTTGATTTACTCCTGTCGTTTTCTTGATAATCATTCTGTCTGAGGGCCATTGAACAGTATTTTCCGAAATTTCAGTAAGTAGTTGCAATGCTTCTGTAGTGGTTTTTTCCATTATTGATCGTCCTGATGCCATATCAATTATATTCGTAGCAGAGGACTTAAGACCGTGATAAGAAATATATAAAATGTCAGGGTCTTGGATACCATGATATAGGCATTTTCTTAACATTGCTGCTAATATTTCCCATGCATGGTATACAAATTCAATATCTTCCTGCATAAAATTATTAATTTCTTGCTTCATTTTAATTGTCTTTGCAAGTAAAAAATATTTATTAAGAAATATTTGGGTCATTTGGTCCCATGTTGTAATTGAACCTCTTGGTAGGCTTCGCAACCATATTTTGGCTTCACTTTTTAAAGAAAAAGGAAAAAGTCATAACCTAATAGCGTCTGTTGTAAAACCATTGTACCTGCAAGTTTTAACTATTTCAAGAAAATCAATTAAATGGCCATGTGGATCTTCACTTGCATCACCAGTAAACTAACATAATTGTTGGACAGTCTGAATCAAGCATGTGTGGATTTTAAAGTTATTTGCTACTATTGGTGGTCTCCTTACACTTGATTCTCATTCAAAATGATCTGGTCTTGCATAATCACGGTGTATTCTATAATGTCGTGGTGCCACCACATCAAACTGTTCTTCCACTTGATATGGTGAAAGTTGGTTATTGGGTTCTTCGTTCTCCATTTCCTCTAATGTAAAAATTTGAGATATTGAGGTTTGTTCTTTTCGCAATAATCGCAAGGATTTTTAAATTTCCGAATCATATTCGACTAGTTCTCTAGAAGAGGAACGGGTCATACACTTTCTGAAATTTTTGCAGAAAAGTTAAAATAATTAGACAATAAAAAGAATCTCAAATTAGTAGTAAATCAATTACTCCGTAGTAGTAGCCAATCCCCGACAATGGCGCCAAATTTGACGAGTGTCTGGCGTGTATATAATTTAAACTCATACTCTGTTAAATTATAGTATAGAAATATGTCGAACCCACAGAGATTGGTATATCTATTCTATAGACGTTTATTGTTTTAATTACTATTTGAGAAAATCAGAAAGAGTTGAGTTATGAAATAACTAACTAAAAATTCATGAATAGAGCAATAGAAAATATTTTATTTTTCACAAATATAATAAGGTGTTGGGATCCTGACTTCACTTAATATTTTATTATATAGTAGATACATTTATCCTTTAACTTCTACTTTTCAGAATTGTATGAATGTCTCTCACAATTATATTTATATATTATTATTATAGTTGAACAATTAAATGCACTCCTCTCGGTTATACAAATTAATCGTTAAAATGGTAATATTAAAGAACCAGAAATATATACGTGAACTAAAATATGCTCTTTTTAGTAAGTCCCTTTCTGTTACCTTACTTGTTATAATTGATTACTACAATATCCGCCTCTTTCAATTACAAATAAGTGTAGAATCAATTTTAACATATAAGAGCTAGATATCACTAAGTACAAGTTAACGTCTATTAATACCAAAGTTAACTATTACTTCTTCGCCTCTTTCGATTGCAGAATTAGTAAGAAGTTAATATGTAGTACGAAATAGATAGATATTAACAAATTAATTAACACCCAACTATAAAGCAGATAAAATTTAAATAAAAAGCTTCAGCTCAAGCATGTGAAATTGAGAAATAATATCTACTAATTATATAGAAATATTAAGATCTGTCATTCTCCTAATACAAAAGAAAGTTACTCCATACTGGAGGTAGTACTACTAATGGAAATATTCTTGTCCATTAAATAAGAAAATAGAAAGAAATATTCAAGAAGAATAATTTTCGCTATTTAATTAAAATGAGGAACCAAATAATTTCCAATATTGATAACCGAAGAAAATAATAATTGCAGACTTCTAAACATAGAAACACTTTATTTGCTTTCCTACTCCCTCTCCCTCCTGCAGCTTTTTATAGAATGACGGTATTTATAGATTTCTTTCCATTGCTTTTGCCCGTGTACAACAAAGTTTCAGCAAACTTTGTCTTTCAACTTGCCAAT
>AWOL01S0080983.1:46116-87280 GCA_000715115.1 Nicotiana otophora | reverse complement strand
GAACACTGGAAGTCTTGTATCTTCGAAGATTCCACTAATGAATTGCTAGATAATCCTCAACTTAGTAGCACAACTTTACTTCCCCTCAGAAATTTATGCTATTGAGCGAAGGAATATCTAACAACCCTTTAGTGGTTTGTCTTCGNGTATTCGAATGCGAAGAGTGCAAATTGGAACACTGGAAGTCTTGTATCTTCGAAGATTCCACTAATGAATTGCTAGATAATCCTCAACTTAGTAGCACAACTTTACTTCCCCTCAGAAATTTATGCTATTGAGCGAAGGAATATCTAACAACCCTTTAGTGGTTTGTCTTCGTGAATGGTTGGGTAACCTTTGTTCGGTAGCAAACTTAACTTCCCAGTGGGAATTTGCTATCGAACCAAAGATTATCTAACTATCCCCGAGTGTAAGCTTTCTTGTTTTCCTTGCTATCAAAGCTCTTATTGTTGTTGTCTTCGTAGTATGCTCTCTGTTACTGCCTCATTAAAAACCTTGCCAGAAAAATCCAATTGGGAGAAAAACTTAATGAAGGGAAAAAGAGTGCAGCATATACTTTCCGCTTGAATGATGTTCACCAGCAATAATATGTTTTGAGGTGTGCCACGTTCCAGTTTCTAGGCAACTTGTCTCCATTCTGGTTCTCCAACTCGTATGATCCTTTCCCAGTGATAGCTAAAATCCGGTAGGGACCTTCCCACGTTGGACCTAGCTTTCCTGCATTTAGCTCCCGGGTATTTTGGGTTACTTTCCTCAGAACCAAGTCTCCTACTTTCAAATAATGGAAGTTGGCTCTTAGATTATAATACCGCTCCATTCTCTGTTTTTGAGCTACCATTCTTACATGTTCCAAGTCCCTACATTCCTCGAGCAATTCCAAGTTGATTAACATTGCTTCATTGTTCGATTCTTCATCTGGCCAAAAATATCTCAAAGTGGATTCACCTATTTCTACCGGAATTAGGGCTTCAGCCCCGTACACAAAGGAAAAAAGAGTCTCTCTTGTACTCGATTTGGACGTTATTCGGTAGGCCCATAAAACTCCAGGAAATTCTTCAGGCCATCTGCCTTTTAATTTGCCGCTTCTAACCTTTTCTTGACGTTTTGTATAATCACTTTGTTTGTTGACTCCGTTTGAACATTTGCGCTAGGATGATAAGGGGATGATGTGATCTTGTTTATCTTCAAATCATCGAGGAACTTTTTAACTTTTGCACCGATAAACTGTGGCCCAATGTCGCATGCTATTTCTTTTGGTATTCCGAATTTGCAAATTATATTTTTCCACAGGAAATTGACCACTTCACATTCTCCGATCTTCTGATAAGGACCTGTCTCTACCCATTTATAAAACTAGTCAGTCAAAATTAAAAGAAACCTTACCTTTCTAGGAGCCGATGGCAGCGGTCCGACGATGTCCATCCCCCATTTCATGAACGACCATGGGAACATAACTGAATGTAAGGGTTCTGCTGGTTGGTGTACTAGTGGTGCGTAGCATTGGCACTTATCACATTTTCGTACAAAGGCTTTGGCATCTTCTTCCATGCGAGGCCAATAATATCCTGCCCGTACCCACTTCAACACCAAAGAATCTGCACCCGAGTGATTGCCGCATATTCCTTCATGGACTTCTCTCATGACATAATTATCTTCTGACATTCCTAACCATCGGGCCATCGGGCCTTGGAAGGATTTTCTATACAATTGGCCTCTCTTGAAGCTATAACGTGCCGCTCTGGTGCGTAATGCCCGTGATGCTTTGGGGTCTTCGGGCAACTTCCCCTGCTGGATATAGTTGATTATCTCATTTCTGCAGTCCTAGAACAGACTAGCCGAATTTACCTCATAATAACCATTTGTAGCCAGAACTGAGCTCATCAATTATAATACCGTCCCGAATTCTGATTCCTTTATTTTCATCGATGATCCTAAGTTTGCTAATGCATCCGTTTCTGCGTTATCCCCCCTCGGGATGTGAGTAATTGACCATTCCCAGAATCGCGCCAAAGGAGCATGGACCTTTACCACGTATTGTTGCATACGGTCTTCTTTGATATTAAAGATCCCGTAGACCTGATTTACTACCAGCTGCGAGTCACATTTAATTTCAATAACCTCATAATTGAATCCTCGGGCCAATTCAAGCCCTGCAATCAAAGCTCTATACTCTGCTTCATTGTTAGTGAAAGGGATCATTCTGATGACCTGCCTTAGGGTTTCTCTCGAAAGCATGATTAAGACTATTCCGAGTCCAGAACCCTTTACGTTGGAAGATCCGTCCATAAATTAGGTCCAGACCCCCGATATCGATTCTGACACCATTACTGCCTCCTTGGTTTCCACAGGCAATAGTCCCGAACTGAAATCGGCCACGAATTCAGCCAAGACGTTCGACTTAATTGCAGTCCTTAGTTTATATTCTATGTCAAAATCACTCATTTTGACGGCCCATTTGGCCAATCTACCCGAGAGCTCGGGTTTATGGAGGATGTTCCACAAAGGGAAAGTAGTCACCACAACTATCGAGTGACATTGGAAGTAGGGCCTCAACTTCCGAGCGGCGACTACGAGAGCTAAGGCTAGTTTTTTCAAATGTGGGTAGCGAGTTACTGCTCCCGTTAAAATTTTGCTAACGTAATAAATGGGAAATTGTGTACCTTCGTCCTCCCGGACTAAAACTACACATACTGTAACTTCTGAAACCGCGAGGTAGACTAGCAATGTTTCACCTTCTATTTTGTTTTGAGAGCAATAGAGGGCTCGATAACTTATTCAGATCCCTCAGAGCTTGCTGGCACTCCGGTGTCCATTCAAAATTATTCTTCTTTTTGAGCAGTGTGAATAGGCGATGACATTTTTCTGATGACTAGGAAATGAAACTGCTCAAAGCTGCTAATCTTCCTATGAGCCTTTGGACTTCCTTTACGTTCGAAAATTGATCTGATATATCCTCTATGGCCTTGATTTTGTCAGGGTTTAACTCTATTCCTCTTTGTGAGAATAGAAACCCTAGAAACTTACCAGAACTGACCCCGAACGCGCACTTCTTGAGATTAAATCTCATGTTATGCTTCCTCGGGATGTCGAATGTTTTTTGCAAATGCTTAAGATGGTCACCTACATTGAAAGACTTAACGAGCATATTGTTTATATAAACTTCCATAGTCTTTCCTATTTGCTTTTCGAACATCTTATTTACGATCCGTTGATAAGTAGCTACGGCGTTTTTCAACCCAAAGGGTATTACATTGTAACAATATGTATTGAAATTTGTTATAAACAAAGTTTTTTTCTGATCTTTCGGGTTCATCTTGATTTGGTTGTACTCGAAATAAGCATCGAGGAAACTCATCAACTCGTGCCCGGCCGTGGCATCAATCATTTGATCGATATTTGGCAGTGGGAACGAGTCTTTCTGGCATGCCTTATTAAGGTCTTTATAGTCTACACAAATGCAAAATTTATTTTTCTTCTTAGGAACTACTACTACATTGGCTATCCAGTCTAGATATCTTACCTCTCGGACCGAACTAATTTTAAGCAAGCGGGTCACCTTTTCTTTGACGAATTTATTCCTAGCCTCGGCAATAGGGCATTTCTTCTGTCGTACCGGAGGTACGTTAGGATCCAAACTCAGCTTGTGCATGACTATTTCTGTCGGGTTACCTGTCATATCCTCGTGCAACCATGCAAAACAATCAGCATTATATTTAAGAAATGCAATAAAACCAGACCCGAGCTCTGGGTGCAGTCCTGTCCCCAAATGGAACTTTCCTTTTAGGAATTCCTCGAACAATGCAACTTGCTCTAGTTCCTCCGTTGTGGACATCGTTGCGTCCGTTTCTTCTGAAACTTGGAAATATCTCTGCACCTGATATTGTTCTGACGACTATACTTCCGGGCTATCTCCTTCTAGCTCGGGAGTAGGTGCTGGTTCCTGTAATTGCTATGCAATACATTCCTTCCCTTTGCTACTGGAAACTGAGATTGCATTCATCTCCCTTGATGTTGGTTGATCACGTCTTATCTGCTTAATTCCTTTGGGCGTTGGAAACTTCAGCAACTGGTGGTATGTTGAGGGAACGACTTTCATCTCATGTAACCATGTCCTTCCTAGGATGATGTTGTATCCCATATCATCATCCACTACTTCGAAAAGAGTTGTTTTCATTACTCCTTCAGCGTTCATGAGCGCAAGATCTCTCCCCGGGTCGTTACGCTCGCAAGGTTGAATCCAGTGAGGAGATTTGTTGCCAAAATAATGATTCTAGTGATTTTAGCTTTCTCCAACACTCTCCATTATATGATATTAGCCGAACTTCCTGGATCCACTAGAGCACGTTTAATCTTAAAATCTAATACATTTAAAGAAATTACCAGTGCGTCGTTTTGTGGTAAGAACAATCCGTTTGCGTTCTCCTCCGTGAAAGTGATATCGTCTTCCTAGAGTCTTTTACTATGAGTTATTGACACTTTCATCTTCTTTGATGCAAAAAAGGTGACCCCGTTAATCTCATTCCCTCCGAAGATCGTATTGATCATTTGACATGGGGCTTCTTCCCCTGCTTTCGAAGGTTCCGCGTTGTCTCTGTTACGACCATAATTTTTCTAAGCTTGGTCACTCAAGAATTCTCTGAGGTGACCATTCATCAATTGTCACGACCCAATTTCACCTATAGGTCGTGATGGCACCCAACATCACAGCTGGGCAAGCCAACTAGTGAATTAAACATACATTTATTCTTTTTTTAAAAAGCTTCGAGTAATTAAACTCTTCTTACTTGCAATAATTAAGAAAAATATGAAAGATCCGATTAAATAAAAACCAAGAAAAATACTAAAATCCACAATTCTACTAGTATATGTGCCAAGACCTGGTGTCACAAGTGTATGAGCATCTAGTAGATTATACAAAAATTCTAAATACTGTCTGAAATAAAATAGAAAGAATACAAATACAAGAAGAGGCACTAGTTGCTGCAGAACGGCTCAGAAAAGGCAGCTCAACACTAAGCCTCTGGATAACGTGGGTACACGCCGGTTCGTCCACCTATAGCACCTGCCTCAAGTCCTGCACAAAAAGTGCAGCAAGCGTAGTATGAGTACGTAAACAACGTGTACCCAATAAGTATCTAGCCTAATCTCGAAGAAATAGTGACGAGCGGTCGACTTTGACACTCAGTATAGGTCGATAATATTAAAAATAGAAACATTTAATCAAACATGATTTATATGAACAACAATAATTTCCTTAACGAGTAGAATTAATATTATCAAATTTCAACAATTTCCAATTTATCAATTTGCTTCACAAGCTGCAATAAAATATCAAGGTATCGTGAAATTATTATTATTAGGCATGATTCCTACCGAGGTCATTCGGCCCGATCCAGAGTGTCGTGTACACTGCCGGGGTATGTGCGGCACGGTCTATAGATGCATCTATACTTCCGAGGAGTTCGGCCTGCTCCACAAGAAAGGAGGACATTTTCTAATTTATCAATTTGCCTTTCTGGGCTCTGAACTCGACTGGGCTCTGAAATATCCAATCTTACGAGTATGTTAGCCAAGGACTGAATATCCAAAGTTAATGGCCTCTCCTCTGCTGAAATGAAAGCCAAACTACCCATATTCTCTGCCTTTCTACTCAAGGCGTCTGCAACTACATTTGCTTTGCCCGGATAATACAAGATAGTAATATCATAATCTATTAGTAACTCAAGCCATCTGCGCTGCCTCAAATTTAGATCCCTCTGCTGGAACAAATGTTGTAAACTGTGATTATCAGTGTAAACTTCACAAAACACCCCATAAAGATAATGCCTCCAAATCTTATGAGCGTGAACAATCACAGCTAACTCCAAATCATGTACCGGGTAATTCCTCTCGTGGGGCTTCAGCTGACGTGAAGCATATGCAATAAATCGCCCCTCCTGCATTAATATACAACCCAAACCAATGCATGAAGCGTCACAATGCACTATAGACATCTCCGAACCGGAAGGCAACACTAACACTGGTGTTGTAGTCAATATCTTCTTGAGCTTCTGAAAGCTCATCTCACAATTATCGGACCATCGAAATGGAGCACCCTTCTGGGTTAATTTAGTCAAAGGTGCTGCAATAAATGAAAAGCCCTCCACGAACCGACGATAATAACCTGCTAAACCTAGGAAACTCCTGATCTCAGTCACCGAAGTGGGACGATGCCAATTCTGAACTGCCTCGATCTTTTTGGGATCAACCTTAATACCCTCGCTCGATACAATATGCCCCTAAACATGCCACAGAATTTAGCCAAAACTCGCATTTGGAGAACTTAGAATATAGCTTTTATTCCCGCAGTGTCTGAAGCACTACTCTCATATGCTGCTCGTGCTCCTCCTTACTGCGCAAGTAGATCAAAATGTCATCAATTAAGACAATAACAAACGAATCAATATATGGCCTGAATACCTTGTTCATCAAATCCATAAAAACCGCTGGGCGTTAGTTAAACCGAAATACATCACCAGATATTCATAATGACCATATCTAGTCCAGAAAGTAGTCTTCAGAACATCCGAATCCCGAATCTTCAACGGATGGTACCCCGACCTCAAGTCAATCTTAGAGAACACCCTAGCACCCTGCAACTGGTCAAATTGATCATCAATACGTGACAATGGGTACTTGTTCTTAATAGTGACTCTGTTCAATTGGCGATAATCAGTACACATTCGCATCGTTCGCATCGGTCTGACAAACCCTTTGCTAGTAACTCCTCAAGTTGTCCTTTCAACTCCTTCAATTATTTCAGAGCCATGCGATACGGTGGGATATATATAGGCTAGGTATCTGGAGCCAAGTCAATACAAAAATCAATATCACGATCTGGTGGCCTCCCTGGAAGATCCGAAGGAAATACATCGGAGAACTCCCGGACTACAGACAGTGAATCAATAGTCGAAGTCTCTACAGTAGTGTCCCGAACATAGGCTAGATAAGCCAAACAACCCTTCTCGACCATGTGTCGAGCTTTTAGAAAAGAAATAACCTGATTAGATGTGCTGACAGATGAACCCTTCCACTCCAACCTAGGTAATTCCGGCATTGCCAAAGTAACAGTTTTCTCATGACAATCTAGGACGGCATGATATGGGGATAGCCAGTCCATGCCCAGGATGATCTCAAGTCGGTCATGTCAAGCAGCAGAAGATCTGCTCCGATTTTGTATCCACAGAATGTAACAATGCAGGACCGATATATCTGATCCACAATAACAGAATCGCCCACAGGAGTGGACACATAAATAGGAGTACTTAAGGACTCAAGAGAAACACCCAGTAAATGAGCAAATAGAGATAACACATAGGAATATGTAGACCCTGGTATTTAATTCCGGTGATATTAAATTCATTTTCCCAAGACTAGTTGTATAGGGTAAAATCGGTTCATATTAAATAAGCGCATAATAGAGCAACATGTGGAATCAGAGAAAGTCGGAAAGTGAGACAGGTGGAAACCAAGAGCGGGGGCAGTAACTTCGTTTAGCACTGGAGAGCCCCTGAAGCGAATATTGCTAATGAATACAAACGAATTCTTGTCACTCGATAACATTCAATGAAGAATAATTTTCAATATTAAATACACAATCCGTTATAGAGAATTATGGCATTCATAGTCTGCCTTTACTGTTACGACCCAAAATCCCTACCCATCATAGTGGTGCCTAACACACTGGCTAGGCAAACCGAAACATGATAATGAAGGCAACAGAATAACAAATATTTATAGAAATAGCATACTCTTGAGGTCTAAATACAAAAAAACTGCTAATACAAAGTAAATCCCGAGAAACTACTATGTACAGAGTCATGAGCTTCTACAGCGGAATACAAATCTGAAAATGAACAATAAATACACTATCTGAACTGTAACAACAGTATGAAAATAAAAGATAAGTGAAACTGCGACCAAGGATGCAGTTCTACATCGCCTCTAGTAGATAGTCCAACAAGAAAGCATACTGCTGATAACTGATACCCACACCTGGATCTGCACAATTAATTGCAGAGTGTAGCATGAGTACAACCGACCCAATATACTAAATAAGTAACGTAAATAAATACGAGAGGGTAAGAGAAGCACAAATTATTAATTATACTAGCTATCACCTATGTAGTTTCCTCCCTTTTAACTGGTACAGAGCAATATTAGAATCAAATCATAAATTCGGTAAGAAAACATCTCTATGTATATGTGTACAATTTCTCTAATACCCTGCTCAAACAATATCTTGGCATATAGAGATGATATGCAGTCAAATCAGATAATTATCAAGGAAATTGCAATTAAAGATGAAGTGCAAAATTCAACAAAACACTGGCCAAATTTTCTCACGCTACACGGACAATTCACGTGCTGCACGGATAACTCACGTGCTACTAACATCAATATCTGGATCCGCACGGATAACTCACGTGCCAAAAATATAATTCGCCCAGTATGATCACAGGCACAACAACACAATCTACTCGGCGTGGTCACATACATCCAGTCCAATCATATCATACAGGAGCAAATAAATAAGGATACATGTATGAAACGAGTGAATAACAAATCTCATACTCCTGGGCTGGTATAAACGACATGCTGAAGTGTAGGCATGTGCAAGTGTACTATCATAACTCAAACCGGAAATTTCATCAAAGAACAATATTTATCAGTTCATTCAAGGATTACGCCCCTATGTAGTCTCAAACATGGCTCAAATAGTTCACAACAATGTCACAAATGTGCGAAGCATCATAGCTTAAGGTTTAACAGTCAAATTCTAGGGTTATAAAGCCGAGCACAACCCGAACATGAATAAATATCTTGATGCCTAAACATGGGTTTATCCCCATACATGTGCGCACCCAATAGCACGTAGCTATCACAATAATTCAGGCAACTTGTGGCTCAACCGAGTTTAGATAAGATACTTACCTTAAGCAAATCAAATCACTCTGCTAGCAAGCCCTTCCCACATGTATCGATCTACGGAAGGCTCAAATCTAACCAAAAATAACGTAATACTATCAATAAAAGCTATAAGAATTGATTCCTAATGATAAAGCTAAGATCTTTAACCAAAGTCAAAAAAGCCAACTCAAAAAGTCAACCCCAGGTCCACATCTCGAAATTCGGTAAAATTTATAAAGTTCGAACACCCATTCGATAATGAGTCCTACCATACTAAAATTATTCAAATCTGACTTCAAATCTCCTTGCAAATCCTCAAAATACGGTCTATGAAGTTTTCACAATTTTTCCCAACTTTTCTAACCCAAAATACCATTTAAATGGTAAACACAATGATGGGTTCATGTAAAATAATCAAATCCAAGTTAGAATCACTTACCCCAATCGATTCCTTGAAAATCCCTCTAAACATCGCCACAAACCGAGCCCTCTAAGTCCAAAAGACGAAGAATGCAATAAAACCCTCTTTTTTTTTAAATTTAACTTTGCTGCCCAGTTATCCTCTTTTGCGATCGCAGACAAACACTCGCGATCGCGGAGAACAAATTCCCCCAGCTAATAAAACACTCTACGCGATCGCGTGACTACAGTCGCGAATGTGATGGCAGGACATCCCAAGGCTATGCGATCGCGGATAAATCCACGCGAACATGAAGAACTACGCGAGCCACGGCACCAATTCTCCCTCCTTATACGCGAACACGGTCACATCCACGCGTTCGCGAAGCACAAGCACCTCAACCTTCCCAATCGCATCCCTTACTTCGCGGACGTGAAGAGTAAAATACCAGCAGTCCTTAAGAACCCTTCACAATCGCGGACCTTCCCTCGCAATCGCGATGAAGGAAACCAGAATATAGAAATCAGCAGTCCCATTTTAAGACAAATTGGACCGAACTCAATCTGAAACACACCCGGAACCCCCGAGACCCTGTCCAAACATACCAACAAGTCCTAAAACATGTTACAAACTCGCTCGAAGCTCAAATCATATTAAACAACGCTAAAACCACAAATCGCACATCGATTCAAGTCTAATGTACTTATAACTTCTAAAACTAATACCGAAACATACCCAACCAACTCCAATTGAATTCAAAATTTACTCACAAGTCATAAATTACACAACAGACCTATTCTCATTTTCGGAACCAAAATCAGAGCCCGGTAACAACAAAGTCAATTCTCGGTCAAACTTCTCAACTTTCCCAACCTTCAACTTTCCAACTTTCGCCCATTCAAGCCAAAATGACCTATACACCACCAAATCAAAATTAGGACATACTCCTAAGTCCAAATTCACCATACGGAGCTATCAAAATCATCAACACTCTGTTTCAGAGTCGTTTACACATAAGTCAATATCCGGTCAACTCTTTCAACTTAGGCTTCCAACCTAGTTACTAAGTGTCCCAATTCATTCTGAAACTTACCCAGAACCAAACCAACCACCTCGACAATTCACATAACAACAAATGAACATAAAATAAGCAATAAATGGGGGAACGTGACTGCAATACTCAAAATAACTGGTCGGGTTGTTACATTCTCCCCTTCTTAAATAAATGTCCATCCTCGAACGGATCTAGAATCATACCTGGGTCTCAAATAGGTGTGGATAGCTTCTCTATATCTCGCTCGGTCTCCCAAGTAGCCTCCCCGACTAGCTAACCTCTCCACTACACCTTCACTGAAGCTATATTCTTTAACCTCAACTTCGAACTTGCTGATCCAAAATGGCCACTGGCGCCACATCATAAGTCAAATCCTCATCTAACTGAACCGTGTTAAAGTCCAAAACACGAGATGGATCACTAAAATACTTTCCGAGCATGGAAACATTAAAGACTGGATGAACACTCGATAGACTAGGTGGAAATGGAAGCTTGTAAGCCAGCACTCCAATCCTCTCAAGCACCTCAAAAGGGCCAATATACCGTGGGCTCAACTTGCCCTTCTTCCCGAACCTCATGACACCCTTCATAGAGGAAACTCTGAGCAGTACCTTCTCCCCCACCATGTAAACAACATCACGAACCTTCTCATCGGCAAAACTCTTCTGTCTAGACTGTGCCGTGTGAAGCCGATCCTAAATCAACCTAACCTTTTCGAAAGCATCCCTAACCAGGTCTATACCCAATAGCCTAGCCTCACCCGGCTAAAACCAACAAATCAGAGACCGACACCCCCTCCCATATAAAGCCTCATATGGAGCCATCTGAATACTCGATTGGTAGCTGTTATTGTAGGCAAACTCTGCAAGCGGCAAACACTGATCCCAAAACCCCCCGAAAATCCATGTCACAAGCGCGTAGCATGACATCCAATATCTGAATGGTGCAATCGGACTGTCCGTCCGTCTGAGTGTTGAATGTTGTACTTAACTCAACTCGTGTACCTAACTCTCACTACACTTCCCTCCAAAATTGCATGTGAACTGTGTGCCCCAATCTGAAATAATGGACACGACACACCATGAAGGCGAACAATCTCGTAGATATAGATCTCACCCAACCGCTACGAAGAATAGGTAGTCTCAGCTGGAATGCAATGTGCGGACTTAGTTAGCCGGTCCACAATCATCCAAATAGCATCAAACTTCTTCAAAGTCTGTGGGAGCCCAACTACGAAGTCCATGGTGATACGCTCCCATTTTAACTCAGGAATCTCAAGCCTTTGAAGCAAACCGCCCGGCCTCTGATGCTCGTACTTCACCTGTTGACAATTTAAGCACCGAGCGACAAACTCTACTATGTCATTCTTCATCCTCCTCCACCAACAGTGTTGCCTCAAGTCCTGATATATCTTCGCACCACCCCGATGAATGGAATACCACGAATTGTAGGCCTCATCAAGAATCAACTCATGTAACCCATCCATATTAGGCACATACTACTAGAAATTTCGCAAAGACCGACCAAGGTCGACCGACCAAAGTTGGTCGGTTTTTTAAAATATTTTAATTTTTAATTTTTTTTATGAAATCGACCAACTTTTGTTGGTTTTCTTTAGCGCAAAAATGCGAAAAACTATTTTTGAGTCCCGCGAAATTTATTTTTCAAGAAATCGACCAACTTTGGTCGGTTTTCCAATTAAATAAATAAAACTTAATATTAAAAAAACCGACCAAAATTGGTCAATTAATTCGGCCGGTAATTTAAAAAAAATCGACCAACTTTGGTAGGTAATTTTACTTTTTAATAAAACCGACCAACTTTGGTTGGTTATTTTCGTGCGACAATACAATTAAAGAGTATAAATCAAATAAAAGATAGTCTTAAAACAAAATGCACTAGTGGTAAAATAGTATCTTGCCACAGTACAGATCCCGGTTCGATTCCCAGATGGTAAATCTTTTGATTACATAATTAAAAAACCGACCAATTTTGGTCGGAAAAAACCGACCAACTTTGGTCGTTTTTGTTTTGCAATATTTTGTTTTTTTGAATTTAATTGACCAACCAAAGTTGGTCGGTAATTTCCGACCAACTTTGGTCGGTATTCCTTTCTGACCCCTAAAATACCGTCCACACGTAAATGGTCACGTTTTGGTCAATTATTGGCCATTACCGACCAACTTTGGTCGGTATGTTTTATCGATTTTTACCGGATTTTTAGTAGTGACACAAATCCGACCCTACATCCAGTATACCACATCGTCTATAATAGAAACCTCCTTGGGATCACCGTGCTGAACCGTGTCCTTAAGGACTAGCAAATTGGGGTTGTCATACTAACATTCTCTGATGCGATCATATAAAGAAGACCGAAAAACCACGCAAGCTAGAACCTAACTAGGCTCCGAAACATCTAACCCCACAAATTGATTGGCCAAGGCCAGAACATCTGATGCAAGCGGTCTCTCACCAATGAAAATATATGTAAGACTACCCATACTCATCGTCTTTCTACTCAAGGCATCAGCCATCACATTGGCCTTCTCGGGATGATACAAAATGGTGATATCATAGTCTTTTAATAGCTCCAACCATCTCCGCTGCCTCAAATTTAGATCCTTTTGCTTGAACAACTGTTGCAGACTCCGATGATCCGTAAATACCTCACACGACATGTCGTAGAGATAATGTCTCCACATCTTCAATGCATGAACGATGGCTGCCAACTCCAAATCATGAACGAGGTAGTTTTTCTTATGAGGCTTCAATAAGCATGAAGAATAAGCAATTACTCTACCCTTCTACATCAAAACATACCTAATACTAATCCGAGAAGCATCGCAATACACTGTATAAGAACTTGATAATGAAGGCAAAACTAGAATTGGAGCTATGGTTAAGGCAGTTTTGATCTTCTAAAAACTCTCCTCACACTCATCAGATCACCTTAATGGAGCACCCTTCTGGGTCAACCTGGTCAATGGCGCTTCAATAAATGAGAAACCCTTCACGAACCGACGATAATATCCGACCAAGCCAAGAAAACTCCTAATCTTAGTAGCTGAAGACGGTTTGGGCCAACTCTGGACCACCTCGATCTTCTTCGGATCCACCTTGATCCCCTCATTAAACACTACATACCCCAAGAACACCACCGAACTGAGCCAAAACTCACACTTGGAGAACTTAGCATAAAGATTATTCTCCCTCAATGTCTGTAGTAATATCCTCAGATGTTGTGCATGCTCCTCCTGGCTACGTGAGCACACCGGGATATCATCAATAAATACTATGACAAACGAATCAAGATATGGCTGGAATACACTGTTCATCAGATGCATGAATTCTGCTGGGGCATTGGTCAGCCCAAAAGATATCACAAGGAACTCATAATGACCATAGCGGGTCCTAAATGCCGTCTTCAAAATATCCGAGTCCTGAATCTTCAACTGGTGATACCTAGACCTCAAATAAATCTTAGAGAACACTCTATCTGCCTGAAGCTGGTCAAATAAGTCATGAATGCATGGTAAACGATACTTATTCTTAATTGTAACTTTAATCAATTGCCTATAGTCGATGCACATCCGCATAGTACCATCCTTCTTCTTCACAAACAAAATTGGTGCACCCCAAGGTGATACACTAGGACTAAGGAACCCCTTATAAAGAAGCTCCTGAAGCTGCTTTTTCAATTCCTTCAACTCTGCTGGTGCCATATCATACCAAGGAATAGAAATGGGCTGCATGCTCGGCACCAAATCAATACCAAAATCAATATTCCTTTCGGGTGGCGACATGTCTATAGGAAACATATACAAAAAATCTCGGACCACCGGAATGGAATCAATGGTAGGAGTATCCGTACTAACATCCCTCACAAAAGCGAAATATGACAAACACCCCTTCATAACCATCTGTTGGGCCTTCAGATATGAAATCACCCTACTAGGAACATAGTCTAGATAACCTCTCCACTCGATCATAGAAAACCCCAGCATCGCCAACGTCACAGTCTTAGCATGACAATACAGAATAGCATGACATGGGGGACAACCAATCCATGCCTAGAATAATGTCAAAGTCAACCATACTAAGCAATAAGAGATCAACTCGCGCCTCCAATCCCTCAATAGTCACAACACGTGACCAGTACACATGGTCCACAACAATAGAGTCACCTACTGGCGTAGACAGAAAAATGGTGAAAACTAAGGACTCACGAGGCATATCCAAATAACGAGCAAAATACGACGACACATATGAATAAGTGGAACCAGGGTCAAATAATGTGGAAGCATTCCTGTGGCATACTGAGACAATACATGTGATTACTGTGTCTGAAGCAATAGCCTCTAGCATGGCAGGGAAAGCATAACATCGAGTCTGACTGTCACCTAATCAACCTCCCCCTCTAGGGCGACCTCTAGCTGCCTGGGCCCCACCCCGAGCTGGCTGAGAGGGTGGTGTAGCTGCTAGTACTGGTGTCATCGGCTGGGAACTCTGCTGTGGAACCCTACTCAATAGTCTAGGGCAATCCCTCTTGAGATGACTCAAGTCCCCGCACTCGAAACAACCTATCCTTTAACGGAACTATTGCCTCGAGGAATTGCCTGTAGAAACCTGGGAAGACGAAGCATGGTAAGAACTATGTGTTGGTAAAGTATTGAACCAGGCTCAAGGGTGAATGGGTAATCGGTTTTCGATTCGAATCTCGAGTTTTGACCAAGCGGGTCCGAGTTGACTTTTCTTAACTTTTTGGGAAAACTATAAAGATCTTACCTTTATGTATTGTAATTGATTTTTCTAGCAGTGTTTGTTGATATTAAGTTGATTTTGGTTAGATTCGGTTGGTTCAGAGGCAAATCTTAGAGGAAAGGCCCCAGTTGAGCTTTGATTTGCTTGCGGTGCGAGGTAATTGTTGGGTCTAATCTTGATTTGGGGGAATTAGGAACCTTTGAACTATGTGTTATGTGAATTAGATGTGTAGCGGCGTACATGCGAGGTGACAAGCGTATATACACCCTCAAAGTAATTGTTTCCATGCTTTTCCGTATTTCATTAATTAGTTTATTCCATGTCTTAACTGTTGCATGCTTTAAATTACTTCCTATGCCTTAACTTGATACTTGTCACTAATTATTATCGTATTAGATTGTTTGTTTCTCCCATGCTTCCATAACTAATTGCTACTTGCCTTAATTGTCTTACTTGTACACTTAAACTGTCTTGTATTTGTCTTGTCTTGTTACTTTGTATTATTTATATCATTCCTTGACTTGGTACAAGGTTTATTTATGGCATTGCTTTCATATTCCTTAATCGTAGCGATTCTTGTGAATTGAGCTGTTGAGTTGATTTCATTTATTGATTTTGTTTATGGATCGGGTTACACGCCGCAAAGGGTGGAATAAGGGAGGATTGATACTGATATATTGGGAATAGGTTGCATGTCGTAATGAATTTTATATGTGATTATGTTGAAATAAAGAGGATTATGATATTGATTCTGATTATATGGTGGGATCGGGTTGCGCTCCGCAACGGATTTTACTTGTTATTCTCGATATTGAAATTGTGAAATAAGGGAGGATATTGAGTTTGTAAGGTGGGATCGGGTTACGCGCCGCAACAGATTATGTGTTTTGTATTCATTGTTGTATTGGGATCGGGTTGCGCGCCGGTTTAACCAATTTCATGGATTGAGTTATTTTCATATGATAATTGCCTTACTTTTCTGTGCTCCTCTCCTGTGTTATTATTATACTGCGTGCAGGTTATTGTAAGTGACCCGCCTTATCCTTGTCACTACTTTGTCGAGATTAGGCTTGGCACTTACAAAGTACATAGGGTAAGTTATACTCATACTATAATGTGTACTTCTTGTGCAGATTTTGGAGTCAATCCTAGGTGCGGTCAGTAGATTTCTCGGATTGATTGCTGGTTCGGAGACTTTAGGTACAACTGCATGACGTTCGCAACCCTAAATTCCCCTTCTATCTTATCCTAGCCAATTATTTCATTTCAAACAATTTTACTTTCATTCAGACCATTATCTGTATTATTCTAGTCGCTCGTGCACTTGTGACACCAGTTTTGGGATTGTATCTAGATATTGCTGATATTTTTGCTTATTCACTCTATTTCAGTTTTATTTCAGTTTATTCAGTTTTCTCGGTATTATTTAATTTGAATTTTAAAAATGGCTGAAAATTATTTTAATGTTGACTTGTCTATCAAGTGAAATGATAGGCGTCATCACGGTCCCGAAGGTGGGAATTTGGGATCGTGACAAGTTGGTATCAGAGCACTAGGTTTCCCAAGTCTCATGAGACACGAGCAAACTTAGTAGAGTGTAGAGGATCGGTACGGAGACGTCTGTACTTATCTCCCAGAAGCTATGGAGTTTAGGAAGAAGAAAAATTCACTTCTTTCTTTCTATATCATGTGATTTTATTCCATCATTGATGATTAAACTATTCTATTCTTGTTCTCTCACAGATGGTGAGAACACACACTTCATCTACAGCCGGACAGGAGCTGGAGCCCCTTGTGGCAGCTACTACCAAGGGCAGAGGTCGAGACTGAGGTCGAGCTAGAGGCCAAAGAAGAGGCAAAGCTTAGCCTAGAGCTCGAGTAGCAGCACCCGCAGTGGAGCCTCAGATTGATCACGAGGGGGAGGTTCCAACTCAGACTGTACATGTCGGACCAGCTCAGGTCCCGGAGGGTTTCATAGCCACTCCAGTGCTTCAGGATGCTCTAGTTCGTTTAGTGTGCCTTATGGAGAGTGTGGCCCATACTGGTACATTCCCGGTGGCACCAACCATCTCTCGGGTTGGGGAAGGAGCACAGACTCCTTCTACTCACACTCCAGAGCAGGTGGATCCCCTGTATCAGACTCCAATAGCCTAATGTGGATGGGCTTCGTGAGTTGATTCTCGAGAAGGCCCACAGTTCTCGGTATTCTATCCATCTAGGTGCCGCCAAGATATATCAGGATTTGCGACAACATTATTAGTGGAGGAGGATGAAGAAGGATGTAATTACATATGTAGCTCGGTGTCTGAATTGTCAGCAACTAAAGTACAGGCATCATAGGCTTGTTGGTTTGCTTCAAAGGCTAGAGATTCCTGAGTAGAAGTGGGAGCGTATCACTATGGATTTTGTTGTTGGACTACCACGGACTCAGAAAAAGTTTGACGCGATATGGGTGAACCGCGCTCAAATGCACACCTAAAAACAAGGTATGAAACGGTCCATTGCAATTATAGTAACCCAACGAAGAGCCGGGATCGAATCCATAGGGAGCTAAATGGGAGTGAGGAGTATATATTCTGATGTGTGAAATTGAATTATCTTAATTTGTACTTCCACAAGAAAGGGTTTTGTTGCTATTTCTATTTTAAAACTAAAGATTGCAAAATAGAGAAATAAGACTAAGACAATTATTTTTGATATTTTTCAAATTGGTAAAAGCCTAAGGATGTGACCATTACCTAGGTGTTAGCCTAATGGGATAAAAACCTTAATGCTTGTTTTATTGATCGGGGTGTATTATAGCTATTAACTCTCAGTTACCCACTCAATACCTCTCGGACAGAGAATGATTTTTCCCAATTTGGCTTTCTCAAGACCAAATGGGTATCACACAATATAGTTGATAAAAGCTCAAGTCGGGTTATTATTATCTCTAAGTTGAACTCTTTAATTGGGTTAATCAATCTCTCGATTGACCCAATTCCTTGTTAGCCAAGTTTTCCTAGACAAAGTCTCTCTTTCTCAAGTAGAGACTAAGTCAAATAGGCATGAACTAATGTTTGCAACCATTAATTCCAAAAATTAAAGCATGAACTAGGCTAAATAATAAACACCCAATTATAAACAAACACTAATTTAATTACCCATAAGGTGAACACACTAGGGTTGGGCCACAACCCTAATAAAAATCTAGCTACTTATGCTTGATATTGAAGAAAGAGAAGAAGAAATACTAATTAAACTCATAATGTAAAGTTGAAATGATAAAATCTATAGTCAAATACACCAAAATATAGAAAACTTCCAAAAGAGATAAAGAAAAACAGCTACATGACTTGTTGATGTCAAAACTTAACCTAATTTTATGAAACTCGTCGATTTATACAAGGCTGAAAATTTCAGACAAAAATACCCTTCGGGAGGTTCTGCAGCCGCACAATTCCATGTGCGGTATTCTTTATCTTGCAGGAGCTGGGATTCGCGAGACAACATTTTTGTGGTCCGCATATTTAGAACTGCGGCGGCAACCTAGTCTTCAGCGGTCTGCAATTTTTTGTTTTTGGCCACGAGGAACTTCTCTTGTGGCCGCACAATTCTTGTGCGGTCTGCAATTCTGAGGGACTCGAAACTTGGAAATTTTTCACACCCTCTGAAGTTGGTCCAAGCTCTTCTTTTGCGGCCGCATAATTCATGTCCGGTCTGCAATTTGCTAGAAAGTCTGATGAGTTTTCCTTCGTTGTTTGCGGCTGTAGATGGAATTTTGCGGACCGTAATTTCTTCTGCAGTTGCAGAATTCCTTCTACAGACCGTACTTTGTATGCTTTTGTGCCCTTTTGTTTCCTTGTGCTCGGACTACTCTTCCTTTAGCCGGATTTCATCTCGGGAGTCCAACTTCCAACATTCCTACAATTTTGCACATTTCATTAGTTTTGGGAACGCAATTCACTGCTTTTAGACTGAAACAAAAGCTAAAAGGCTATAAGTAGTAAAAATCTCCACTTATCAACTCCACCAAACTTAAGTCTTTGCTTGTCCTCAAGCAAACAAAATAGTTCCCACCTCCACAAGTTGAGGGTCATTTCAGCCATTCAAAGGTGAGCCATTCACACATCAGTTGGGACAAACAATTACCCACACTATGTATGTATTATCAACAAGGCGACAAGTTGAACATTTATGCACATATAGTTCTAATGTAAACTTGAGCATCAAGAGTTGACTTTATTCATCAAGGAAGCTCGCTCTCTCATGTAGGTCATTGTGGATTCTAAACTCATCCTCCTCTACTCTCTGTTTGCATAGCTCACTTAAGATTTATAGCACTCAATCCAAAGACTTATGAAAGGTTCACTCATATCTCTCAAGAGAATTTCACAAGTATGGCTTCAAGTACCATAGGCTTGCCCCTCATGTAGATCGCCACTAATGTAAGCTTACTCGGCTTGAAATAACATAGGAATTCTTTCGGGATGTAATGAAGGCTTTTGGGTTAGGGTTGGATACAATATGGTTGAGTGGCTACACCTTTCCTTAAGCACTCCATCTTTTTATTCTCGACTTTTCTTTACCTTGGGGGACTAGAGAGACTTAACATCACTCTTTCTTGATCATTACACTCATATTTCTCCATGTGTGGGCTCATCGCCTTTCTTTGAATACCTTCAACTCTTCTACTTATTCATTTTTGTTGCAATTTTCTTTTTGTTCTTTTCTTTTCTTTGCCTTTTCTTCTCATCATTTCTTTTTCTCTTTTTGTGCCTTGATACCCATTTTCAATTTCCTCTTCTCTCCCTCAAACTTATGTTTTTAGCCATTTGTTTCACATGAGTGTTAAGGAAAGTTCGGGGCCAAGAGAGGGTCACAATAGAACGGGTAAAGGCTTGTAACATGGTTTTCAAATGAGAAAGGCTAAAGGCTTGAAGAGGTTGACTAGGGATGACATCATTGGTAGGCAATAGAGAACTCAAACAGGCCAAGGAAAGCATACAATCAATTATCAAGCCAAGAAAAACTTAGGATTTTGCCTTGAAATACATTCGGGACAAGTTCTAGACCTTCTACACGGGTACTTGGACTAACAACAAAGCATCTCACCCCTCACGCAACTGGATTGTTAAAGAGGAAAGAGTCGAGGGCTCATAACGACCACATTCAAGATTGCAAATCTTTATGGTTCGATTAAACCACTCGATGGTTGCCTAAGTCAACACAAGAGTCACAAAGTCACTAACTAGAGTTATTTCTTTCAAAAACCTTGTTTCTTACCATAAGCATGTAGTTAAGTGAGTTGGTACCAAGTGAAGCATGTTTGACTCTTCGAGCATGACTTAATTAGGTCTTGTTTATTCATTATTACTACTATTATTACCTAAACACTAAAATCTGACTCAGTCTCTTAAGAAGGTTGTCACGCCATCCATCGTTGGGAAGAGTCACCCGGTTCACACAAAAACTACCTTTGGAAAGAACCGTGGAATTACAAAAACCAAAGGCTTATTATCTACAAAAACATAAAAATAAGCTACTAAATCAAGAAGGTGCTACTAATTCAAAAAGAAGCTAATAATTCAAAAAGAAGCTAGAAGCTACTCGCATAAACACTAACTACTAAGAAAAGAAACATAAAGAAGCTTCAAAGCAAAAACTATTGAAAGCATAACGAATTTACATAATGAGGGAAAATGAGAAGATATATACATAATGAGGGAGAATGAGAAGATATATACATAATGAGAGAAGAAGAGAGAATATATACAGAATAAGGAAAGAGGAGAAAATATTGTCAAGTTATTACAAACCAATTGTCTCAGAATCATCAAATATAATCAAATAAACTCCACCCCTCCCTCCCCCGAATAAAAATAAGCATTGTCCCAATGCTTAACAAAATAAGAGTAAAAGAAGGGTAAGAGTTAAGGAAGCTCCCTATGGCTCCTTGGCCATCTCTGTGTCCACAGCAACGTCACCGACCTCAGTCTCATCCAACTGGATCTCATGATCCTCAACTCTGGCAGCAAGGTCTGGCTCCTCAGACTGGCCAACTAGTGTTGTAAGTGTTGTAGGATCTAGGCTTGGATGGTGTGGGTCAATCAGCATATCAAATGGAATATCTTCGGCTGCAGCAAGCTTGGTAACCTCTCTCCAGAGCTTGTCCACTAACTTCTTGGAGGCCTGGGACTTTCTCATTTTCTTAACTTTTTTTTCCCAGCTCTTCGATCACTGGCCCATGTTGTACCAATATAGCCTTGATAGTGTTATGGTTTTCCAGGAGCTTCTTCAAAGTATCTTCCACTGATGTGGGCATCTGAGGTGCTGGCATAGGGGACTGTGCTGTAACAGTACTCGATAAGTCAGACAGCTTTGCAGTGGTTGTCTACATCTAGTTGTTGAGGCCCGCCAATGTGTGGGAGACTCACAGCACAGAGAGTAAAGTAGTAGGCATGGGCACCGGCTTCAAAGCCGAGGTGGGACATGTGACAAGGACTACTGTAGGAACTGAGGATAGTGGTGGAGGCATAGCTGCGGCACTCAATGAAGGTTCAGCTGAAGTGGATGGAATATCAACTGCCTCTGCAACTATCACTGATGGCTCAACAGACTGGCATGTGGTGGAAGATGGTTGACCCTTTCTCTTAGGGTTGTGGGCATCCATCAATGAGTACCCTGAGAACGGCTTCTTTGCTCGCACCTTTGTATCAAAGTCCCTCGGCTCTACCCTCGCATCTGTGAGATACTCTATAATAGTGTTAGGATATGGGTAGGATGTGTCAGCTTGCCAAGCAACCACAGAGATATTGGCCGACATCACAACTCCTATATTGATGGGGTACCCGGCCATGATGGAAGTCACTAGAACTTCCAGCGGGATAGAAAGATATGTCTCATTCTGGCTCGTGTCTAGTCGGCGGCATACAAAGGTCTGCCACCCCTTTTCCTCAAAGCTCAGTGTACTCCTATGAATAGAAACCCCTTCTGTGATCCATGGTGGTGGTGGCCCAGGAGCTGCTAAAATCTCAGGTAGCCAAGGATGAGCTGCATCCCAAGTGCACATTTCTCTAAGTACTCAGTGGGATCGATATCATCAAAACCCAAGTAAGTGTTCAATATGTGCTGATCAAATCGCACCTTGAGGTTCCTCACTTTAGTCACCTTTGTCACTTTCTTGATATGTGCCAGATTGGCATAGAATTATCGGACAAGGTATTCCTTTGCATCCACCACGCTCTGGGTAAATCACATCCACCCTTTGCGTTATTGAAACTGTCTCAATACTGCAGGGTTATACCTCCCAAGATCTTTCAACTGAAACTGCAGCTCAAGAGTGAGTGACCTCACTGGCCACCATTCAGGAAAACTGGTGAAAGTATCCAAACTGACAAAGCAGTCCTCCCACACCTCTTTCTTCTTCGACCTCGAGAGGTAGGTAATAGTAGCATCTCCCCCTCTACCATCATCGGGGATGTCCTGCACTGATGTCTCTGGTGCCTTAGGGGCAGGTATAGTAGATGGATCAGAAGCCTGACTAGCACTTTCCGAGCCCTTAGAAGTGCTATGAGATATGGATGATTCGTCCCTGAGCTGATACCTCTCTAGCAGCCTTGACTGGACATTCGGTTGCTCATGTACAGAGGCTGAGTTGCCCTCTGATGCTTCCCTAGATGGGGCATAAGAACTGGTATCGAAAAGGTATGCGCCTCTCCCTCTGTCGGCTGCTGGTTTCTTTCTAATTTCAATTTGTTGGGAACTAGGGAAGGGTCTCTTCCCTCATCCCCAAGAAGGGTCACCCCTCCCTTTTAAAATGTCGCCTTTGCCTCTAGATCGAACCATTGTTTGTACCAAGCAAAGGCGATTGTTAGATGTAATGCAAGTTCAGACATGCAATGAATGTAAGGACACACCAGAAGATACAGTGAGGAACACAGTTGAAACATGTATGCATGTTGGGGACTTGTGGTCCGCAGATGTTTCATTGCGGCCGCATAATGGGACTTACGGACCGCACAATTCTCAATTGCGGCCGCAGAATTGGATTGCAGTTCGCACATTTCTTATTGCGACCGCAATTCAAATACTACTAACATGCCAACTCTGTGATGACAGAGAATTGGCTCTTTTGCGACTACAAACTATTTTATGATGTCCGCACAAATTGTCTTGTGGCCTCACATGAGCGTCACCAATTTGAAAACTCTCTAATCACAAGGAAATAGGGTGTTCTGTGGCTGCAATGGGATTTTTGCGGTCTGCATATTTTTCATTACGGCCGCAGAACCATGCCTTATTAAAGTACCCTAGACTTAGCTTCTGCGGAACGCACAATTTCTTGTACGGCCGCAGATTTGAACCAATTATGAACAGACAGTCATTTTTACCTAGGGCTTGTAATTTTTGCACAATTTGGACATAGAAACAACATCTAAGTAGGAAAATATATTTACCCATTCCCCCTAGAGCATTTTCCAATCTACCTACTACAGATTTACCACACATGGTTGTTCAAATGGATTCAACAGATAAATGGTCTAACTTTCTACTAAAAATCTACAATTTAAAAGAAATTAACAAGATTATGAAGCATACCAAATATGAGTGAATGAAAGAAATGAGTGATCAACAGATGCTAGGCGTGCATGCAGACAATTTAAGATGAAATTTCAATTTTTTGTGCAAGTTGTGAGCTCAGAGAGGGAAAAGGGGAACAGTAGCCCTAAGCCCTCTATTTATACTTGTCGAGTTTATTCAAGGGAAGGGGACGTGAGTGCGGCCGCAAAATTCCAATCCGCGCTCTGTTACCTGGGGGCTTAGTTGCTCTTTCGTTTTGCGGTCCGCAAAATTGTGTTTGCGGGCGCAGATTCTGCTGTGGACCCAAAAATTTGAGTTGCGACCGTAGATCGGCCCTTTTTATGACAGACAAACTTCAGAGAGCTATCATTTTCCACCTTCCATTTGTGCAGTCCGCAATGTAATCTTGCATCCGCAGATCACCTTCTGTTGCAACAACCATAATTGTGTGGTCCGCACAATGCAATTGCGGTCCGCACTTCTTTCCACACTTAACTAGATTTCTGGGCACAATTCTTGTAAAGAACACTCATCTCTACAACACATTTCACATCAAGTTAACATAAAAATAACTCCTAACGACAAAAGAAAGAAAGAAATGAAACAACACATGGGTTGCCTCCCAAGAAGCGCCCGATTTAATGTCGCGACACGACACAGATTACCATCATTTGAAATGAATCATCGCCACGGCGTGGACATCACCAACTTTTTCCAAATAGTGCTTCACCCGGTGACCATTGACTCAGAATACCTCATTGTTTTTATTTTTCAAGTCCAATGCACCAAAAGGTGTCACACCCACAACTTCAAAAGGACCACTTCATTTAAACTTTAGCTTTCCGGGAAACATCCTCAATCATGAGTTGAAAAAGCATACAAGATCACCCATCTTGAACTCTTTGTTCCAAATGTATTTGTCATGAAGATATTTCATCCTTTCTTTGTACAAGGACGAACTTCCATAAGCATGGTAATGGAACTCGTCCAATTCATTCAAATGTGCAACCCTCAAGTTAGCGGCCACATCCCAATCAAGATTCAACTTCTTTAGAGCCCACATGGCTTTGTGCTCAAGTTCCACCGGAAGATGACAAGATTTTTCGAACACCAACCAGTATGGAGACATTCCGATAGGTGTTTTGTAAGACGTCTGATAAACCCATAATGCATCATCGAACTTCTTAGACCAATCTGTCCGGTTAGCATTCACTGTTTTGGACAAGATACTCTTTATCTCCCGGTTGGAGACTTCCACTTGACCACTAGCTTGTGGATGATAGGGAGTCGTAACTTTATGAGTAATGCCATGCTTTCTAAGTGAAGTGTCAAAAGCCTTGTTGCAAAAATGCGACCCTTCATCGCACTTATGATAGCCCGCGGAGTACCAAACCTTGTGAAAATATGCTTTTTCAAGAATACCACCACACTTCTCGCTTCATTGTTGGGTAGAGCAATGGCCTCAACCCATTTAGACACATAATCAATCGCGACCAAGATGTAGGTGTTTCCACAAGAACTCACAAAAGGACCCATGAAGTCAATACTCCACACATCAAAGATATAGTGAGAGACATTTCATTCTTCTTCGAGATTCAATTGGCCCTTTGACATTCATCACATCGTTTCACAAAATCACTTGCATCCTTGTAAGAAGTGGGCCAATAGAAACCGCAACTTAGCACTTTGGCCGCCGTTCTTGCTCCACCATGGTGACCATCGTATGGCGAAGAATGACAAGCCCCAAGAATATCACTTTGCTCTTCCTCCGGTACACATCTTCTAATTACCCCATCCGTACACATCCGGAAAAGGTATGGCTCATCCCAATAATATTCTTGATAATCCCATTTGAGCTTCTTCCTTTGGTTTGAAGAGAACTCATCCGGTATAATTCCACACACAAGAAACTTTGCTATATCAGCGAACCATGGAACCTCATTCATTGAAATAGCCAAGAGTTGCTCATCGAGGAAGGAGTCATTGATTTCAAGGCCATCATGCGGCCTCCCCTCCTCCTCTAAACGATACAAGTGGTCCACCACTTGATTTTCACTCCCTCTTCAATCTTGGATGTCCATATCAAACTGTTGAAACAAAAGCACCCATCTCATCAACCGAGCATTGGAATTTTTCTTGCTCATAAGATAGCGAAGTGCCGCATGATTTGTTTGGACAATAACTTTCGCACCCATCACGTACGAGAGAACTTCTCAGTTGCGAACACAATGGCAAGGAGCTCTTTATCTATAACGGTGTAGTTGATTTGGGCCCCATTCATGGTCTTACTAGCATAGTAGACAGAATGAAAAATCTTATTGATGTGTTGCCCCAAAACATCTCCAACCGCTATGTCACTAGCATCACACATGAGCTCAAATGGATACTCCAATAAGAAGCGGTGATAATGGGAGTGGTTGTCAACTTGAACTTTAACAATTCAAAGGCTCTCATTCAATCATAATTGAAGTGAAACTTAGCATATTTCTCTAAAGTCTAGCCCAACGGGTTCACCACTTAACATAAATCCTTGATGAAACGCCGGTAAAACCCCACGTGGTTTAAGAAACTCCGCACGCTTTTCATCGAAGTTGGAGGTGGAAGTTTAGAAATCACCTCAATCTTTGCCTTGTTGACTTCAATGTCATTCTTAGGGATCTTGTTGCCAAGGACAATGCCTTCCTCGACCATGAAATGACACTTCTTCCAATTTAGCACCAAATTGGTTTCTTCACATCTTGCCAATAGTTTATCCAAATTTGCCAAGCAATCATCAAAGGAATACCCAACCACCGACAAGTCATCTATGAAAACTTCAAGGTAGTCCTCTACCATGTCCGTAAAGATGTCCATCACACACCTTTGAAAAGTCGCCGGTGCAGTACATAAACCAAATGGCATCCGTTTGAATGTGAAAGTACCATAAGGACATGTAAAAGTTGTTTTCTCTTGATCTTCCAGAGCAATAAAGATTTGGTTGTAGCCTGAATATCCATCTAGAAAGCAATAGCAAGCACGGCCGGCCAACCTATCAAGCATTTAGTCAAGGAAGAAAAGTGGAAAATGATCATTCCTTGTGACTCTGTTGAGCTTGAGATAGTCCATACACACTCTCCATCTGGTCACCGTTCTTGTGGGAATCAACTCATTCTTGTCATTGGTGACCACCGTCATGCCCCGCACCCCTTCTTTGGGAAACATTGCACCGGAGCTCCACGAACTATCGGAAATGTGGTAGACAACCCCGGCATCCAACCACTTGATAATCTCCTTTTTGACCACTTCTTGCATAGCCTCATTGAGTCTCCTTTGATGTTCAATAGATGGTTTGGAATCTTCCTCCAAGTTTATTTTTTGCATGCAAAATACGGGGCTTATTCCCCTAATATCCGCCAATGTCCATCCAATAGCCTCCTTCCTCTTATGAAGCACTGCCAATGCAGAGTCAAACTGCACGTTAGTCAAACAAGAGTAAAGAATAACCGGTAAAGTAGAACAAGGGCCAAGAAATTCATACCAAAGATGTGGGGGCAATGGCTTCAACTCCAAGTTCGGAGGCTCTTCAATTGAAGGCTTTGTAGGACGAGTTTTCCTATTTTCAAGATCTAATGAGAGTTTCCGGGGTGCATAGTTGTACGACCCCATTCCTTGCAAAGAGTTCACACATTCCATGAAGCCATCCATCTCGTCATCATCAAACAAGATGGCCTCCAACATATCACCCACATTGATCAAGGCACTTGTATCATCAACAATTACATCGGTCACCAAGTCCACAAAAGAACACACTTCATTGCCATTTGATTGCCACACAGATTTGCACACGTGGAATACAACCTTTTCATCACCCACTTGGAAAGTAAGTTCTCCGGCTTCCACATCAACAAGAGCCTTCCCCGTAGCAAGGAAAGGTCTTCCAAGAATAATCGGCACCTCATAGTCCACTTCACAATCAAGAATGACAAAATCCGCCGAAAGAATGAATTTATCAACATGAACCAATACATCTTCAATCACTCCCAACGGTCTCTTTATGGTGCAATCGGCCATTTGTAATCTCATAGATGTAGGTCTTGGTTGCCCAATTTCCAAAGTCTCGAAAACCTAATAGGGCATCAAATTGATACTTGCTCCAAGATCACAAAGAGCTTTAGCTAACTCGGCACTTCCAATGGTACAAGGGATTGTGAAAGAGATGGGATCTTCCAATTTAGGAGCCATTGAATGCACAATTGCAATCACTTGATGAGTAACTTTGATAGTTTTAAAATTCATCGACCGCTTCTTTGTCACCAAATCCTTCATAAACTTTGCATAACCGGGTATTTGTTCCAAAGTTTCAACTAATGGAACATTGATCGAGAGACTCTTCATCATGTCAATGAACTTTTTGAATTGATTCTCATCATTTTGCTTGGCAAGCCTTTGAGGATATAGAGGAGGAGGCTTAGGCAATGGTGCCTTAGCCTTTTGTACTACCAGTTCCGGTGTGTTAATAATGTGATCCCTAGACGGGTTCACTTCCTCGTGAGTCTCTTCCAATATTTCATCAATATCAATCCGAACTTCGTCATTTGATTGCATCATATTGCTCGGAACCTCTTCTTCTTGTACCACTTTCTCATCATCCACAAGTTGCCTTTTATTTGAGGTGGGTGCATTCTCACCTCTTCCCCTTCTGGTAGTAACGGCCATGGCATGCCCCGTGTTGTTCCTACCCTTTGGGTTAACCACCGTGTCACTTGGTAGTGCCCCCTTAGGACGAGAATTTAGAGCTTGAGAGATTTGCCCCATTTGAACTTCTAAGTTGCGGATCGATGTATTGTGTAAGGCAAGTTGGGCATCGGAATCGGAATTCTTTTCCATCATTTGCTTGAACATTTTCTCAATACACCCCATCTCATTGGTTGAAGAACTAGGACAATGGGAAGGATAAGGAGGCGGGTTTCTTGGTTGTTGATACATCGGCGACCTTTGAAAACCCGACCCCCGGTTGCCTTGGTTATTGTTCCATCCACATTGATTGTCACCTCCCCAATTACCTTGATTTTTGCCATTCCAATTTCCTTTATTGTTGTTGTTATGACAATTCCTTTGGTTGTTTCTACCACTCTTATTACTTTGGTTGTTAGAAGTGTAATTGCCTTGATTGTTTTGAGGTCTCCATTATTGTTGATGTGGGCCTTGAAAATTGTTTCGTTGCCCATAAAAGTTGTTTACTTATTGCACCTCCTCTTCTTGGTCATTGTAAAAATCATCTTGATCAAACCCATTATCTTCTTGCACAAAATTGTCCACTCGTTGTTGCACTCGTGGACCCTTGGTTTTCCGTTTGTTCACCATCATCTTTACTCCCTCCATGACATTGACATGCCTAGGATTTTTCACTTGTTGAATTTGAGCCTTTGCTAGTTGAGTCATGGAGGTAGTCAATTCAGCTATGGCTTGCCCATGATCATGCAATTCTTTGTGGAGGTGAATCACGTTGGGTTATCACCTTGTAGAACATTAGACAGAGATTGCCATGTCGATAATGTGTCCGCCATTTCATCTAAGATCTAACACGCCTCCGCATAAGGCGTAGTCATGAATTTTCCACCGGCAAGTTGATTCACTACAAATTGGTTGGTTGTTGATCCCACGATAGAAAGTTTGTTTGAATCATGTTCTCCGTCATATCGTTGTTGGGACATTCTTTAACCACTATTCTATATCACTCCCATATCTCGTGTAGTGGTTCATTGGGCTCTTGCTTGAATGCTAGAATCTCATCCCTGAGTGTAACCTTGTGCCCCAGAGAGAAGTTCTTAGAAATAAATGTTTCCGCCAATTCATCCCAAGTATGAATGGAATGGTTCGACAAATGTTCTAACCAATCTAAAGCTTTCCCCCGTAAAGAGAAGGGAAAAAACCTTAGCCTCAAAGCATCCTCAGAGACATTTGTTTATTTACTCCCCCAACATGTGTTCACAAACCCCTTCAAATGTTTATATGCATTTTGACCTGGAGCACTGGTGAAGAAGCCTTGTTCCTCTAGTATAGTGAGCATCACATTGGTTATTTGAAAGTTGCCCGCCCTAATACGGGGAGGCACTATTGCGCTTGCATATCCTTCATTGGGAAATACCCGGGGTGGAGCCGCTCGTGGTGGAGGTGGGGTGGAACGGGCGCATTGTCATGAGGCACTCGGCATCTTCTATTGGCTTGAGGTTCAAGAGGAACCTCATCCACTTGATCATCCTCAATGTCCACATCCCCCAAAGTAATATTTCCGAGCTCATTGTTGGCCATGGTTGCACCTACGATTTCTCAAACACGTTAATAACACGGAAGGAAAAAAAGATATTCCATAAAATTACATATTCTTGAGTTTGTTTGAAAATTCCAATTGTTTTGGTGTTTGATTCATAGTTCTAAGTATTATTTTGGTGTTTTGATCGTGCAAGCAAGTTCGTATGATGTTATTACACTTCTGAGCATGTTTGGTTTGGAGCCCGAGGGGCTCGGGTGAATTTTGGACGTGTGGCGGAGTGTTTGAAAGAGTTGGGATTTTTGATCGTTTGTGCACAGGTCTCAGACCTCGTAATTGCGAGATCCGGATCGCATTTGTGATAGTAGAGGAGCCCTGTCAGGTTTGCATTTGCGAAAGGGTGCTGGGGTGGGCTAGTTCGCATTTGTGATCAAATGGTCGTATTTGCGGTTGTCTAGTGTTCGCAATTGCAAACAATTCATCGCAATTGTGATGAAGGCATAGATGGAGTGTCTTCGCATTTGTGGGATTTGCATTTGCAAACCCCATGTCGCATTTGCGACATCTGTCCCTGCACAAAAAGAGAGGAAGACAGGATTTGGCTCATTTTTCACAAACTCTCAACTCTAAACATCCTAGAGGCGATTTTTCCAAGAGGTTTTCTTCCTAAATTCATTTGTAAGCAACTTTAATCAATTTCTTTTCAATTACCTATTACTTTCCAAGTGTTTTCAACATTAAATATAGGATTTTTATGGTAAAAATTAGGGATTTTTGTCAATTTGGGATTTAGACCTCGAATTGAGGTCAGAATTCGAAACAAATTACATAACCAGCTCGGGGGTGAATGGGTAATCGGATTGTAGTCTGAATCTCAAGTTTTGACCAAACAAGCCCGGGGTTGACTTTTGTTGACTTTTTGAAAAAAGTGTAAAGATCTTAGCTTTATGTATTATAATTGATTTCTCTAGCATTGTTTGTTGATATTAAGTCGATTTTGGTTAGATTTGGTTGGTTCGGAGTCGAATTTTAGAGGAAAGGCCTATGTTGAGCTTTGATGTGCTTGCGGAGCGAGGTAAGTGTTGGGTCTATCCTTGATTTGTAGGAATTAGGAACCCTTGAACTATGTGTTATGTGAATTACATATGTAGGGCGTATATGCGAGGTGACGAGTGTATATACACCGTCAAAGTAATTGTTTCCATGATTTTTCGTATTTCATTAATTATTATATTCCATGTCTTAATTGTTGCATGCTTTAAATTGCTTCCTATGCCTTAACTTGATACTTGTCACTTATTATTCTCATATTAAATTGTTCGTTGCTCCCATGCTTCTTTGATTAATTGTTACTTGCCTTAATTGTCTTACTTGTACACTTAAATTGTCTTGTATTTGGCTTGGCTTTTTGCTTTGTATTATTTGTAGCATTCCTTGACTTGGCACGAGGTTCCTTTATGGCTTTGCTTTCATATTCCTTAATCGTAGTGATTTTTGTGAATTGAGTTGTTGAGCTGATTTCATTTATTGATTTTTTTTATGGATCAAGTTGCACGCCGCAACAGGTGGAACAAGGAAGGATTGATACTTATATGGTGGGATCGGGTTGCATGCCGCAACTAATTTTATATGTAATTTTGATATGGTGAAATAATGGAGGATTATGATATTGATTCTGATTATATGATGGGATCGGTTTGCGTGCCGCAACGGATTTTACTTGTTATTCTCTATATTGAAACGGTGAAATAAGGGAGGATATTGAGTTAGTATGGTGGGATCGGGTTGCGCGCCGCAACGGATTGTGTGTTTTGTATTCATTGTTGCATTGTGGTAGCTTTAGGTGCTTTCATACAAGATTCTGAGTAGGGTGTTTTTGGTTTTACTGATTTCGAGAATTGAGTTATTTTCATATGATAACTGCCTTACTTTCCTGTCGTTATTATTATACTGCATGCAAGTTATTGTAAGTGACCTGCCTTAGCCTCGTCACTACTTCATCGAGGTTAGGCTCGGCACTTACAGAGTACATGGGGTTAGTTGTACTCATACTACATTCTGCACTTCTTGTGGAGATTTTGGAGTCCGTCCTAGCGGCGGTTAGAAGATTGCTTGGATTGATTGTCGGTTCGGAGACTTGAGGTACAGCTGCACGGCGTTCGCAACCCTGAAGTCCCCTTCTATCTTATCCTAGTTGTTTATTTCATTTCAGACAGTTTTACTTTCATTCAAACCATTATCTGTATTATTCTAGTCGCTCGTGCACTTGTGACACCAGTTCTAGGATTGTATCTAGATATCGCTGATATTCTGGCTTATTCACTCTATTTTAGTTTTATTTCAGTTTATTTAGTTTTCTCAATATTATTTAATTTGAATTGTAAAAATGGCTGAAAACTATTCTAACGTTGACTTGCCTTGCAAGTAAAATATTAGGCGCCATCACGGTCCCGAGAGTAGGAATTCTGGGTCGTGACATTACCGCATAACGATGCCCTGGTACTTTCTCTTAATGTTTTAGATTTTAAAATTAAACGTGTTTTGGTGGACCCATGGAGTTTAGACAATATCATCCAATGGAGAGTGCTGGAACAAGCCAAGGTAATAGGAAGCATTATTCCGGCCACAAAGCTCCTCGCTGGGTTCAATTTAGCAAGCGTGACAACCCTAGGGGAAATTCTGCTGCCCATGAATGCCGAAGGGGTAATGAAGACGACCCTTTTTGATGTAGTAGATGGTGATATAGGCTACAATATTATTCTTAGAAGACCATGGCAACACGAGATGAAGGTTGTGCCATCAACATACTATCAACTTTTGAAATTCCCAACACCAGAGGGAATTAAACAAATAAGAGGAGATCAACTGGCGGCATGGGAGATGAAGGCGATCTCAGTTTCCAGTAGCAAAGGGAAGAAGCATGTGGCATAGCAATTACAGGAACCGACGCCTGCTCCTAAGCCGAACGAAGTCAACAAGGGGGAGGAATTGTCGGAATCCTATCAGGTACCAGAAGAAACTGACGCAACCAGATCCACAGCAAAAGAACTTGAGCAAGTTGCATTGTTTGAAAAATTCTTTGAGAGGAAGTTCCACTTGGGGATAGGATTAAACCCCGAGATCAGGTTAGGTTTTATAGAATTTCTTAAATTTAATGTTGACTGTTTTGCATGGTCGCATGCGGATATGACAGGTATTCCGCCAGAGGTGGCCGTGCACAAGTTAAGCCTGGATCTTGACATCCCTCTGGTAAGGTAGAAGAAACACCCTATTGGCGAGGTTAGAAACAAATTTGTCAAAGAAGAGGTAACTCGACTTTTTGATATCGGTTCAATCCGAAGGTAAAGTATCCTGACTGGCTAGCTAATATAGTAGTAGTTCCAAAAAAGAATAATAAATTTCGCATGTGCGTAGATTATAAGGATATGAATAAGGCATGCACAAAAAACTCATTCCAAATAATTGATGCGATGGTCGGGTACGAGTTGATAAGTTTCCTAGATGCCTATTCCGGGTACAACCAAATCAAAATGAACCTAGAGGATTAGGAAACAACTTCATTCATAATGAACTTTGGCACATATTGCTATAATGTGATGCCTTTCGGGCTTAAGAACGCCGGAGCAACTTACCAGAGGCTTGTAAACAAAATGTTTGAAAAACAAATAGGGAAAACAATGGATGTTTACATAGATGAAATGTTGGTTAAGTCTTTGAACGCATGTGATCATCTTAAACATCTTCAAGAAGCATTTGACATCCTAAGGAAGCACAACATGGAGCTTAACCCCGAAAAGTGTGCATTTGGAGTCAGCTTCGGCAAGTTCTTGAGATTCCTGGTGTCACAAAGAAGGATCGAAGTCAATCCCGATAAAATTAAAGCCATCGAGGACATCCCCGGCCAGCTATCAAATATGAAAGAGGTTCAAAGGTTAATAAGAAGATTGGCCGCTTTAAGCAGATTCAATTTCTAGTCTTCAGAAAAGTGTCATCACTTCTTCTCACTACTGAAGAAGAAGAATAACTTCGAATGGACTCCAAAATGTTGGCAGGCTCTGAAAGATTTGAAAAGGTATTTATCGAGCCCTTTATTACTATCGAAACCGTAGGAAGGTGAATAGTTGCTAATTTACTTAGCGATCTCGGAGCTCTCGTAGTCACCGCTCGAAGCTTAGGCCTTATTTTCAATTCCACCCGATAGTCGTGGTGACAACCTTTTCCCTGCGAAATATTCTTCACAAGCCTGAACATTTAGGTCGACTGGCCAAATGGGCGGTCGAAATGAGTGAATTTTACATAGAGTATAAACCTAGGACTGCGGTCACGTCATAAGTTTTGGTCTCTTTTGTGGCCGATTTTAGTCCTGCACTGGTGTCTTTGGCTACAAAAGAAGCGGTGATGGTGTCGGAATCGACATCGGGAGTCTGGACCTTGTTCACGGATGGAGCTTCCAATGTGAAAGGGTCCAGGCTAGGGGTAGTACTAATCATGCCTTTGGGAAAAAACCTGAGGCAGGCCATAAGAACTCTTCTCTTGACTAACAATGAAGCGGAGTATGATGCCTTGATTGCAAGACTCGAGCTGGCCTAGGGACTGGACTCTGAGGTCATAGAAATCAAATGTGATTCCCAACTGGTAGTAAATCATGTCTATGGGATGTTCGACGCCAAAGAGGAACGCATGAAACAATATGTAGTGAAAGTCCAGATTCTGCTCGCACGGTTCAGGGAATGGTCAATCACCACATCCCGAGGGAGGAAAATGCAGAAGCAGACGCACTGGTCAATCTGGGCTCATCCACGAAAATGAAGGGATCAGACTCTAGTATCGCCGTGCAGCTTACGCATTCGTTATTTGATGTGGACGGTTATTATGATGTAAATGCGACTAATTTGGTCTAGGACTGGAAAAATGACATCATTGACTATCTCGAGCATGGAAAACTACCCGAAGATCCCAAAGCATCCCGGGCACTACGCACTAAAGCATTCCGTTATTTCTTCAGGGGAGGCCAATTGTATAGAAAGTCTTTCCAAGGTCCAATGGCCCGATGTTTAGAAGCCTTTGAAGCTAATTACGTCATGAGAGAAGTTCACGAAGACATACGTTCATAAATGCGATAAGTATCAATGCCATGCACCGTTGGTGTATCAACCAGCGGAATTATTGCACTCGGTTTTGCCGCCCTGGCCATTCATGAAATGGGGGATGGACATAGTCGGCCCGCTGCCGCCGGTTCCTGATAAGGTAAGATTTCTTTTGATTTTAACTAACTACTTTTCTAAGTTAGTTGAAGAAGGACCTTACCAAAATTATTGGCAAGCGTGAAGTGGTCAATTTCCTATGAGAGAACATAATTTACAGGTTCGGGATACCAAAAGAGACAGCCTGCGACAACGGGCCGCAATTTATAGGTGCACAGGTCACGAAATTCCTTGAAGGCTTGAAAATCAAAAGAATCACATCATCCCCATACCACCCGAGCGCAAATGACCACGTGGAATCAACAAAAAAAGTGATTATTCAAAATCTCAAAAAGAGATTAGAAGCAGCCAAAGGCAAATGGTTTGAAGAGTTACCGGGGGTACTATGGGCATAACGAATGACGACCATGTCAAGCACGGGAGAGAGACCTTTCTCTCTCGTGTACGGAGTAGAGGCCCTATTCCCGGTGGAAGTGGGAGAACCTACCATAACGTACTTCCAAGCGGACGAAGAAGCAAACAACAAAGCACTGTTGCTCAGATTTGACGTGCTCGACGAACGTAGGGACTTGGCACATATAAGAGTTGTGGCCCAGAACCAAAGAATGGAAAGATACTACAATCGAAGAGCCAATATATTTTATTTCAAAGTAAGAGACTTGGTTTTAAGGAAAGTAACTCAAAACATCAGAGAGCTCAATGCAGGAAAGCTATGTCCAACTTGGGAAGGCCCCTACCAGGTTTGAGCTGTCATCGAGAAAGGTTCATATGAGTTGGAAAATCAAGACGGAGTAAAATTGTCGAGCAACTGGAACATGACACACCTCAAAAGGCACTATTTTTGATGGGGACTGCTTATACTGAAAGTATGTGCTGCACTCTTATTTCCTTCGTCTAGTTTTTGCCCCAATTGGATTTTTGTGGAAAGGTTTTTAACGAGGCAACAACAGAAAGCATACTACAAAGGAAATTCCATCAGCAGAAATAAGACCTTCAAATGACAAGGCATGGAAGAAATGAACCACTACGGGACGGTTAGATAGTTTTTTGCTCGATAGCAAAGTTCCTACCGGGAAATAAAGCTTGCTATCGGGCCAAAGGTTACCTGACCGTTCACAAGTGCAAGTCATTGGGGTGGTTAGAAAATCTTTGGCTCAATAGCAAAGTTCCTAACAGAAAGTGAAGCTTGTTATCGGACCAAAGATTATCCAACCATTCACTAGTGGGATCTTCAAACGGACAAAACTTTCAGTGTTCAAATTTGCATTCTTTGCATTCGAACGCAGGAGAGAATGATATGAGAATACGGCAACATAACTACCACATAAACCGAGGCTACGAAATCCAGAAACAAAGATGTATCATCGGGATCAGGGACTGCGAGGCCAGCCCCGTAGAAACAAGTTGTACAAATTACAAGTAATGGCAATATCTTTTTAGCACAACAAATGCTTATGTACTTTTGAAAATAGAAGGAATAAAGTAAAGTCCTTTTATTTTTATCTTGTTTCTTGTCCAAACGTTGAATTAATTTAATCATTTGAAATTTAATCAAGTACTTCAAATGCTTTTGCCGGAATGAACAAGAGACATCCTCTTCAAGATCACTATAAACATAAGATGACCCTCTCTTATGAAACCCTCAAAGTAAAGGGTCGATTCCGGAAGAATTTATGCTCAGAATCCAAATACTATCAGGGAAAAAATGCACCTGAAGCCTTGCATAACTCGACACAAAAAAGTAAAATTTGCGCAATGTTTAAATAAAAAATCACTTTTACATAACAAACATGCCAAGCAGCACAAGTACAAAAGTATGAAATGAAAAACAGAAAGGAAAGAAAGCAAAAAACTAAACTACTACGCCCCAGAACCCTGGGGAAGAGAAGTATATGCGCCCCCAGGAGAAGTAGGCGGATCTGCCACCGACTCAAGATCTTGACCTTCATCATCATCCCCTTAAGCTCTTCCTCAGTTCCCGAGAACTCGAAACCAGAACTAGAAGAGTCAGTTGCATCAGGTTGAACCAAAAGGCCCCTTCGGGCAGTTGACTCCAACTCACTGGTCTTGGCGATCTCAGCATCACCGGTGCTTTCTTTGTTTTTTGAAGAACTTGAGTTCTTGGAAGAGGAGGTCATGGTTAGCAGATGGAAATAAGAGTTCTTTAAAGAAGAAGATTAAAGAGGAGAGAAAGCTAGGAAAAGTTGGATGCAAAGAAGTTGAGAGAGCTTTGAAAAAAAGTGAAGTGTAAACGAAGAAGGATGATGCGTATAAGTAAAGAAATAGGCGGCTAAAATCGTGGCCATGATTACCCCAACAACCAGTAAAAGTATTGCTAAATCGTGGAATGACGCGTGTTCGGGGCATTAAATGCGGAGAGACGTGCGTCTATCAAGCATCAGAAACTTTCAGAGAGGGTCAGAAAAGTTTCCGCCAAGTAAGGTATCTTCACCAACTTCCCGATGACACAAGGATGTGCCACCGGAAGGCAGGGGGACTATCTATACAGGGTCAAATCGGTGCACATTACATACGTATATAATAAAGCAACACATAGAACCGGAAACAGATGGAAAGTGAGACAGGCGAAAACCAAGACCGGTGGTAGCAGCTTCGTTTAGCACTGAAGAGGCCCCGAATGAAATATTGCTAATGAAGATAAACGAATGCCTGTCACCTGATAGTATTCAATGAAGAATATTTTTTAATATTAAATACACAGTCTGTTATAGAGAATTATGACATTCATAGCCTGCCGTTACACATTCTTCAATGGCCCTCATAATTGTCATTTAAGAGGGGCTTGATCCTAAGACCATGTTCCCTAGGTGCAACTATAAATAGTGATTTCAATAACCATGGTAAATGGGGGAATGTTCTGACAACCCTATGTTATATACTATTCAAAAGCTCAATAATACTTTAATTCTTGCCTACTAATACTTGCATTACTGCCTTCGGAAGCTCTGCTCCCGGAACCAAAGCTATCTGCTGCTTTATCTCGATTTCAACGTTAAGTCTTGCATTTTATTTAATTTATTTATCATTTTGGGATCAAATCGATTCGCTTGTCTATAATCACGTTACAAATTCAACTGTATCATTTTACGGGTAAACACTAGTAGAGTAATTTACTTAGTTATCCTTGAACAAAAGTTGATTATGCCCAAAAAAAGAAAGCAAGAGGGACAATGTAATTAGATAACAGATGCTCCAAACTTAACTCTTTTATTTTTTGGTGAATATACTCCGCAGTGTTTATCAAAATAATTCCCAGAACATTATACTCATAAACTTGCTAATATAATTGCATTTATTTTGGAGGTTGACAAACTATAAAGCAGGAGCATATGCTGCCACTCCCTTGTGAACTACAACTGCATTTTTGGGGCATTTCACTTGCTGGATATTTTTTTATGGCTTCTAAAGCGCAACTGAAATTGCCACACTTATCGTCCACTGGGAAGCTCGTTGGACATAATTTTGGTGGTTGCCCTAAAATTATAAGACCAAACCAAAAAAAGAATAAATTAGCCTTTATATCATGACAATTTAAAAAACTAAAAGACAGTCTGGTGCACAAAATATTCCGCGTTACGCAAGGTCCGGGGAAAGCCCACACCCCAAAGGGGTATAATGTAGACATCCTACCCTGATGCAAGCATCAATGACTGATTCAACGACTCGATCGAACCCATGACCAGGTTCGATCTCGTGACTTATAGGTTTGTTTACCCTCAAAAAAGGTACAGTTGATTGAGCACAAAGTAGACAATGGAATTATTTTCCCGAATCAATTTAATTCACGTGTTTATAAACCACGTTATAAACACGTATTTTAGGGTTTTTTTTAGGGTATAATTGAAAATTAAATTATACTTTTTTTTTTAGGGTAAACAAGGTCACACAGACAATGGAATTACAATTTGTGCATAATCAAATCAAAATGATTAATGCTAAGAAGTAAATAAATTCATACCAAGAGAAGGAGCTGAGAAGCTCAATAGAAGAGCAATAGAAAGTAGGGACAAAATACTGAAATTCTTCATTATTTATTGAAATTGATTCACACTTTCTGTATGATTGTTGTTGAAAGTTGTTATGAACTACTTTGTACTCAACTGATCTTTTATAGTGCCAAAAGTAGAATATATGGTTATTGTAATAGATAAAAAACTTAATGCATAAGGTAACAAATTTATCAGTTGGGTATTGGACTATATTTTTGTTACAAAAGTTTTGGAAATTGAGATATAATTGATAGAGAATCTACAAAACAATTCTACCTTATAAAGAAATATGGTAAGCTAACATATCATATTTCTTTATAAGTTAGTACTGTTTGTTGATTCCCTATCACTTATCTCAATCTCCAAAACTTTTGTAACAAAAATTTATTCCAAAACCCAACTGATAAAATACTTGTTACCTTATACATGCATTATTCTTTTTATCTATAAAAATAATCTTATATTCTACTTTTGGCATGAAAAATTGGTTACCTTATACATTATTCATTTTATCTATAAAAATACATCTTATGTTATGCTTTTGGCACCGTAAATGATCAGTTGATTGAGCACTAAGCAGTTCATAATAACTTTAATTAATTTCAATAACAACCATACAGAAAGTGTAAATGAATTCCAATAATTACTCTAGTAGACTTAGGAAATGAATTAAATATCATTGAACTGGGGTCGGGTGGGTTGGGGGTTAAAAAACAAATATATATATTTTGGACTAATTTCTTGTGATTGCAAATTCTTACCTACATCTGTCTTGCATGTAAATTTATTTCTTAATTATGGCTAAGTGATATGTAGTAATGTCAATATCTGTTTAACATCATTGTTATATAACAGTCATTCATTATAAAAGTCAAGTTATTAGAGAGTGAATGATAGATTGATGATTATTAAGTTGGTGGTTCGAGAGTGCACCCTTAACATCGTTAGCGCCTATGCGCCGCATGTGGGCCTAGATGAGGAGGTTAAACGGCGCTTCTGGGAAGGTTTAGATGAGATTGTGCGCCAAGTTTCGCCTANTGATAGATTGATGATTATTAAGTTGGTGGTGGGAAAGTGCACCGTTAACATCGTTAGCGCCTATGCGCCGCATGCGGGCCTAGATGAGGAGGTTAAACTACGTTTCTGGGAAGGGTTAGATGAGATTGTGCGCCAGGTTCCGCCTGCTGAGAAGCTGTTCATAGGAGGGGATTTCAATGGGCATATTGGGTCGACCGCAGGTGGTTATGGCGAGGTGCATGGAGGATTCGGTTTTGGGGAGAGGAACAGAGGAGGTACATCGTTGTTAGACATCGCTAAGGCTTTTGGGTTGGTGATTGCAAACTCTAGCTTTTGGAAGAGGGAAGGGCATTTGGTTACCTTTCAAATTGCGGTGGCGAAGACCCAGATTGACTATCTCCTCCTCAGGAGGTGTGACAGAGGGTTGTGTAAGGATTGTAAGGTGATTCCGGGTGAGATACTCGCGACGCAGCATAGGCTTTTGGTGATGGACGTTGGTATTATGTTGAAGAGGAGGAAAAGGTCTACTCGAGGAAGACCTAGAATCAGGTGGGGAGCCTTAACTAAGGATAAAGCCTAAGCGTTGGAGGCGCGGTTGTTAGCTCTGAGAGCTTGGAGGAGCAGTGGTGACACGAGCACTATGTGGTCAGCGACAGCAGACTGTATTAGGGAGGCTGCGAGAGAGGTGTTAGGGGTCTCGACGGGCGTCTCTGGTGGGCACAAAGGAGACTGGTGGTGGAATGAAGTGGTCCAAGGTAAAGTTGAAGCAAAGAAGGCGGCGTACCTGAAGTTAGTGGGGAGCATAAGTGAAGAGGAGAGGCGAGTGTGCATGGAGAGGTATAGGGCAGCTAGGAAGGAGGCTAAGCTGGCGGTCACAGAGGCTAAGACTGCGGGTTATGGTCGTATGTACGAGGAATTGGGGAAAAAAGGTGGGGAGAAGAAGTTATTCCGGCTGGC
>AWOL01S0080983.1:13398-42567 GCA_000715115.1 Nicotiana otophora | reverse complement strand
GTTCCTATTTTTCTTATGATTGTTGTGGCGATACTAATATTTACTAATATTGTCTCCCTTTGCTTTGCATCTTTCTTCTGGATTTCATGGTATTCCTATTTATCCTATGAGTGTTGTTGTGATACTAATATTGTCTCCCTTTTTGTCCTTTTTTTTTATTTTTTTTTTGAGCCGAGGGTCTTTCGGAAACAGCCTCTCTACTCCTTCGGGGTAGGGGTAAGGTCTGCGTACACACTACCCTCCCCAGACCCCATTAATGGGATTTTACTGGGTTGCTGTTGTATAATATATATTCTCTATAACATCACTTTGGTATAACTCTCAAAAAATATTAAAACAAATATTTGCTTAATTATCCTTGAACAAAAGTTGATGATGCAAACAACAACAAAAACAAAAAGAAGCAAAAGGGACTAAGTAATTAGATAACAGATGCTACAAACTTTACTCTATTATTTGTCAGTGAATATACTCCAGAGAGTTTATCAAAATAATTCCCAGAACATTATACTCATAAACTTGCTAATATAATTGCATTTATTTTGGAGGTTGACAAACTATAAAGCAGGAGCATATGCTGCCACTCCCTTGTGAACTACAACTGCATTTTTGGGGCATTTCACTTGCTGGATATTTGTTTATGGCTTCTAAAGCGCAACTGAAATTGCCACACTTATCGTCCACTGGGAAGCTCGTTGGACATAATTTTGGTGGTTGCCCTAAAATTATAAGACCAAACCAAAAAACGAATAAATTAGCCTTTAAATCATGGCAATAAAATAAAAAGGACAGTCCGGTGCACAAAGTATCTTGTGTTCACGCTGGGTTCGGGGAAGAGTCGCATCCCAAGGATGTGTAATGTAGGCAGCTTACCATGATACAAGCCTCAGAGGTTGATGTCACGGTTCAAACCCGTGACTTATAAATCATACGGAGACAATGAAACTAAAATTTGTGCAGAATCAAATGAAAATGATTAATACTAAGATGAAAAAAATTCATACCAAGAGAAGGAGTTGAGAAGCTCAATAGAAGAGCAATTGAGAGTAGGGACAAAATACTGAAATTCTTCATTATTTATTGGATGGATTCACCACGTTCGGCATGATTTTTGTTGAAAGTTGTTATGAACTACTTTGTACTCTATCAACTGATCTTTTATAGTGTCAAAAGCAGAATATATGGTCATTATAATAGATAAAAAAAATTAATGCATAAGGTAAATAATTTATCAGTTGGATATTGGACTATACTTTTGTTACAAAAGTTTTAGAAATTGAGATAGTTGATAGAGGATCTACAAAAAAATTCTACCTTATAAAGAAATATGGTAAGCTAACATATCATATTTCTTTATAAGTTAGTAAGTATTTGTAGATCCCCTATCACTAATCTCAATCTACAAAACTTTTGTAACAAATATTTATTCCAAAACCCAACTGAAAAAATATTTGTTACCTTATACATTATTCTTTTTATCTATAAAAACAATCTCATATTCTACTTTTGGCATGATAAATTTGTTGCGTCATTTGTTTATACAGATACTCTTATGATTAAATTTATTACGTAGTCAAATTCGCAGAAGCACTATGTTTACTAACGATGCATATCAAGTAATTAAAGGAAAGAGATAAGAAATGATTTATTTTTCTAAAATGCTAAATATTTTAAAACAAATTAAATGCAATTTATCAACAAGTATAAAAGTTAGTGAATGTATATGGGTGAACTCGGGGTTAGCGCACCCCTCAACTTCCCGATAAGTCAAATGAAGTAAGAGTATGAATGTATGAGATCGAGACCGAATATGAGAACTCTTTGAATCGAGGCTGCAACGGGGTACTCGCCACTGAGCCTAACAAGATAACACTCCCTGAACCCAGAACAAGCTCCAAGACCTCGGAAAGCACTACAAACGATTGCACACGACTAACAGACGGCCGTGATATCTGCACCCAACTGGATATCACAGCGCGGATCTCGCCCGATGTCGGTAGTGTATTAGTAATTGACTAGAAAGGAGGATTTTTACCTTTTTTAGAATTCTACTAGGGATGAAACTCTCCTACTATATAAAGGGGAGGCTTTTTATTCAATGGACACATTGTAACACGCATACCAAGGCAATATAAAATTATTTCTCTGCTTTCTAGCTACTAAAAAGTCTTTACTTTACTTTTGTTCTTTGTTCTCGATTGGCTTCGAACCCAAGAGCCAGCCGAGGGCAGAAACTATTGCCCAATTCAAGTTCAAGCTAGGCCATAACGTTACGACTGGTTTGATTATTCATTGTCTTCAACTCATTTATCTAACGTTCTTGATTATTTGTGTTGAATCAATCCACATTTTTAAAACCGCGTATAAATTCAATTGTTATCCATTTTAAGGGTAAATAGTTTGGCGCCCACTGTGAGGCTAAGGATAATAGTGGTGGTTTGATACAAATTTCCATAACACACTCCTTCTTTACTCTTGTTCTTTAAGGTTTCAGTTTTAGATCATCTTAAAAATATCAAATTCTCAGTCTTCTCACTTGAACATTGAGGCTGTGTCTGGCCATCACGGCGAAAATAACAACTTAGTGCCTAGCAATAAGGTGCCCCATGCTGATCCTAACGGAGTCCCAACTGCCGATCCAATTGACTCCAATTCACAGGTTGCTATCGATGCCCACCTATTAACTGACCCCGAAAGCAGCATTCGTGGAGGCCCTCGACCACTAGTCCGAGAAATGCCTGAAGGCGGAGGTGACAAGATAAGCCTACGGCTAATCTTCGAAATGATGCAGGCTTAACAAGCGGCGATAGCACAGCTACAGAATCAAGGCCATCCTCCCAGTAGGATCGAGCCCGAACGGTCTTGGGAAAATACCCGAAGAAATGAGCAGACCACCGAGAGGTCGGGTGAAGCTGAGCCCGGGGCCAACCCCGAGATAATGAAAATGCTTGAAGCATTGACAAATCGGGTGGAATCAGGTGAGAAGAAAATTGAGGCCAACGATAAAAAGGTGGAGACATATAAATCCAGTGTCGATCAAATCCCGGGAGCACCCCGATATTAAAAGGACCAGATTCCAAGAAGTTTATCCAAAAGCCTTTTCCCTCTGAGCATTGCACCGACATCGATCCCAAAGAGGTTTTGTATGCCCGATATTCCAAAGTACAACGGAACCACATATCCAAATGAGCATGTGACCTCCTATACATGTTCTATCAAGGGGAACGACTTGGAAGATGATGAAATCGAGTCGGTGTTGCTAAAGATGTTCGGGGAAACACTATCAAAAGGAGCAATGATATGGTACCATAACTTACCCCCCAAATTCTATTGATTCATTTGCTATGCTTGAAGATGACTTTGTGAAGTCCCGTGTCGGGGCCATCAAGGTCGAGACCAGGAAATCGGACCTTTTCAAGGTTAAGCAAAGAGACAACGATATGGTGAGGGAGTTCATGTCAAGGTTTTAAATGGAACGGATGGATCTGCCTCCGGTTGCTGACGATTGAGCCGTTCAGGCATTCACTCAAGGACTTAACCCCCAAAGTTCCTTGGCTTCATAGCAGTTAAACAAAATTTAGTAGAATACCTGACAGTAACTTGGGCCAACATCTACAATAGGTACCAGTTGAAAATCAACTCGGAACTCCGTATGGGTCTATCTACCCCGTTAGGACCCGTGATAGATCTAAGAGAGTCGTCGATCATGAAACAAGATCGATCAGAGACCGCTATCAACCATACAACGGAGATCGAAAGGGAAACGGGTCTGGGCATCACCCTATGAGTAACGAAAAGAGAAGTGATCGAGGGCCCAATAGCCGAGGTTTGATAAGCAAATATTATTTTGGCAGGCCACTCAAGGCCAGGGAAGCACCAAGATTGTCAGAATATAACTTCAATGTCGACACTGCTAGTATCGTATCAGCCAATGGGTGTATCAAGGACACCAAGTGACCTCGACCATTGCAATCTGACACTACCCAGAGATATCCTAACTTGATGTGTAAGTACCATGGCACTCATAGCCACAGGACCGAGGATTGCTGGCAATTGAAAGAATAAATTGCCCGATTGTTTAATAACAAACACCTACGAATGTAACGAACCGGCCGGTCATTTTGAGTATATTAGCCATGACCCCCCTATTTATTGCCTCCTCTGTGTTATACTGTGGTTACATGACTTACCAGGAGGTTTGGTTTTTTGGTTTCAGGGTGAAATGGGACACATAGTCCGTAAATTGGAAGTTTAAGTCGTAAGAGTTAACCGTAGTTTGACTTGTATGAAGATGACTCTGGAATTGAGTTTTAACTGTTCTAATAGATTTGTATGGTGATTTGAGTCTTAGGACCGTGTCTGGATGTTGATATGGAGGTCCATAGTTTATTTCGGTATTAATTGGTGAAAGTTGGAAAGTTGGAAGATTTTTGAAAAGTTTGACCGGGAGTAAACTTTTTGATATCAGGGTCAGATCCTGATTTCGTAGTTGGAAAAGGTCCATAATGTCAATAATGACTTGTGTGCAAAATTTGGGGTTAATCAGAGTTGTTTTGGTATGAATCGGCATTGGTTTCGAAATTCGGAAGTTCATAAGTTCATTAGGCTTGAATTGGGGGTGCGGTTCATGTTTCTGATGTTGTTTGATGTGATTTATGGCCTCGAGTAAGTCTGTTACGTGTTTTGAAACTTTTTGTATATTCGGATGGGGTCCCGAGGGTCCCGAATGTGAATCAAATGGAAATCGGATCATTTTTGGACTTAGGAAATTTGCTGATGCTGGGCTGGTTCTGGTGTCTTCGCACCTGTGGAGGGATTGGCCGCATATGCGAGCTCGCAAATGCGAGCCATTGGTCGAAGGAGAGGATTTGGTCTAGCCTAGTTGGGATCGCATGTGCGATTATGTGTCCACATGAGCGGACTCGCGGATGCGGAAGTTCCCTCGCAGAAGCGGAACTGGGGAAACAGCCTTGGGGCTTGATTGCAAGTGCGATCCTTTTTCCCGCAGAAGCAGTCTTGCAGAATGAGCCCTCATCTGAAGAAGTGGAAGCCCTGGATTTAATTTGGGATCGCACCTGCAATAGTGTTTCCGCAGGTGCGGTGCTGCAGAAAGGACCCTAAGGCCGCAGATGTGGAAGTCGCTGGGCAGAAAAGGGGAAAATCGAGGGTTTGACTTCATTTTCACTTTGGGACTTTGGAGCTCGGATTGAGGCAAGAATTTGAGGGAGTTTTGGAGGAAGCATTTGGGTAAGGATTCTTGACTCGTTTTTGATTAATTCAATTGCATCTACTATTAATTACACCTTTTAATTATGGTTTTGGAGTTTAAAATTGGGGAAGAAGTGTAGAAGTTCTTAGACCAAGTTTTTGTGTTTTGAAAGGCTAAATGAGGTCAGATTTGGATAATTCTTGTATGGTTGGACTCGATATTGAATGGGTATTCAGATTTTATAATTTTGGTCGAGTTCCGAGATATGGGCCACGGTCGACATTTTGGAGCGATATTTCAATTCTTAGCTAAGATCATTATTTCATTATTTAAATTAGTTTCCTATAGTTATATTTATAATATGAAATTGTTTTAGCTATATTCGTGTCGTTTAGAGTTGGAAAATCGAGAGAAAGTCCTTCTAATTGATTGATTGAGCGTGGTTTGAGGTAAGTGACTTGTCTAACCCTGTGTGGGGGAAATTCCCCTTAGGATTTGGTATTTTGGTGATAATTTGTGATATGCGAAGGTTATGTATGCGAGGTGACGAGTGCGTACACGGGCTAAATGTTGAAATTCCGGTTTAGCTACGTAGTTTCCTTTTCATGCCTTGATTGAGTTACTTTCGAACGTTATAGTCATCATGTTTAGCTCAATTTCATATGTCTACTTGTCTTATATCATATTTTCCACTTGTATCACATGTTTAGTTGAATTACTAACATATCCTTTATTTAGTTATTGTGTTTTGGCTTTCGTGTTATTTTTGAGGTGATTGTTTGGTTGTTTGCACGACATTTCTGTAGTGCTATTGTTATTATTGCACGAGGTTTCTACCGTGCGGTTGTTATTGTTGCATGAGGTTTCTTCTGTGCCGTTGTGATTATTGATATGTATGCGGTGGTATAAGGTCTTGGTGTTGAAACGCATGCGTTGAGATAAGGTGGGCTTGATATGCATGGCTAGTAGGGGAACTACTATAAGCCATGCAGTATGATAAGGTGGGCTAAAACGCGGGATGCTATTTCGGGAAAATGATTTTCAAAAACCAAATACAAAGGCTCCCGTTGTGATATAAGGAAAGACTGTGATATATCTTTTATGATTTAGGACTACGAGGCGATACCTCGGCGAGTGCCCTTGTTGATATTCTTTATTTGCTATATTGTTTGTTTCTTGTTTTCCTAAACATATAAAATTCTTGTTTTACTTTCAAATTGTATTAGCTTTCCTTGATTCTGTGTTGTTATTTCTCGTAAATATTTTATTGTTCACTTCCCTGTCATTTTCATTATATCATATTATCTCCAATAGGGCCTTGACCCGGTCTCATCACTACTATACCGAGGTTAAGCTTGGCACTTACTTGGTACTATTGTGGTGTACTCATACTACGCTTCTACACATATTTTGTGTAGATCCAGGTATATCCTATCAGCCTCGGTATTAAAGCGTTGTGTGGCTTGCTTATTGGAGACTTCAAGGTACACCTGCCCACTCCCGCAGGCCTCGGAGTCCCATTCTATCCCGTTATTTTCTTATTTCTTTACATTTTGATAGACAGTGATGTATAGGATTATTCGGTATTGTATCTAGGGCTTGTGACTTATATCTCACCAGGTTTTGGGATTGTACATATTGCGTTTTGGTAGATTCTATTTATGAAAATGTCGGGATGCTCAAGGTTTAATCTCTTATTTAATGTTTCTACATATTATTAGGCTTACCTAGTCTTAGAGACTAGGTGCCGTCACGATATCCTACGGAGGGAATTTGGGGTCGTGACAAGTTGGTATAAGAGCTCTAGGTTAATAAGTGTTATGAGTCACAAACAGGTTTAGTAGAGTCTCGCAGATCAGTACGGAGACATATGTACTTATCTTCAGGAGGCTATCAAACTGTTAGGAAATGCTTCACTTCTTTGATTTTTTATCGTGCAAAATATTTGACTTCAGATTCTAAATTTCTGTCTTTCTATTCTCTCACAGATGGTGAAGTCACGTACAACTGGATCAGATGACCAGACACCCGCGCCCCGTGCTAGAGCCACGAGAGGTCGGGGCCGGGGTAGAGGCCGAGGACGTTCATGTGGTGCAGCCAGGGCACCCGCATGAGCTGCTATATAGGAGCCACCAGTAGCTCCAATTGGAGGGCAGGCATCTGAGAAGCATGTTACTGCACCAGCTATCCAGGAGACTCTCGCCCAATTGTTGAGCATGTTCGGCACTTTAGCTCAGGCAGGGTTGATCCCACTTGCTCCTGCTACATCTCTGGAGGAGCACAGACTCCCACCGCCCATACCCAAGTGCAGCGGGTCCAAGTTGACCAAGTCCCAGAGGTCATACCAGTGAAGCTTGTAGCCCCAGTTCAGCCCGAGGTTAGGGCGGCAGCTTCTGAGGAAGAGGAGCTCAGGCTCGAGAGGTACAAGAAGTACCACCCTCCTACTTTTAGTGGCTTGGCGTCAGAGGATGACCAGGGTTTTCTTGAGGAGTGCCACCGTATCCTCTATACTATGGGTATTGCGGAGTCTAGTAGGGTTGCTTTCACTATGTTCTAGCCTAGAGGAGCGGCTTATCAGTGGTGGCGGGCATATAAATTGACGAGTCCGGCCGAGGCAGCTTCACTCACTTGGACTCAGTTCTCGAATATGTTCTTGAGGGAGTATGTTCCCCAGAGTCTAAAAGATGCATGGCGCGCAGATTGAGCAATTGCGCCAGGGTTCTATGATAGGGTCGGAGTATACAGTCCGGTTCAATGATTTGGCTAGGCATGCACCAACCTTGATTGCTACTGTTAGAGAATGGGTCTATCGTTTTATCAAGGGGCTCAACCCCAGTATCAGATTTAGCATGGCCCGAGAGTTAGAGATGGACATCGCATACCAGCAAGTAGTGGGTATTACTAGGAGATAAGAGGGTATGTTGACTCAGGAGAGAGAGGATAGGGAGGCTAAGAGGACTTGAGATTCAGGCATATACAGTGGTACTCGTTCCCTAGCTGCAGCTCGTCGTGGTAGGGACTATGTGAGTCACCTTGTTCATTTCACACTTCCAGCTTCCAGCGGTATTTCGGCCACTCCTAAGCCTTAGCCTCCCTATTATGCACCGCCATTATCTAGTACACCTCTTGCACTGGGTGCTTTCAGCGATCAGTCTAGCCGATCAAGCCCGAGCCAGCCTCAACAGCCACACCCGCTGAGATCTTGTTTTGAGTGTGGTGACATTCGTCATATAGTGAGGGATTGCCCCAAACTCAGGAGGGGTGCACCTCCACAGACTACTCAGGCTCTGCGTGCTCCACCGGGTCCTCAAGCTATGGTTACCGCATCAGCTACCACTCCACCCCCACAGCCAGTTCGAGTTGGAGGTCACCTTAGAGGGGGAGGCCAGGCCAGATATTATGCTCTTCCTGCTAGGACGGATGCAGTTGCATCCGACTCTATCATCATAGGTATCGTTCTCGTCTATCATAGAAATGTATCAGTCTTATTTGATCCAGGCTCCACTTATTCATATGTGTCATCTTATTTTGCTCCATATTTGGGTATATTCCGTGATTCTTTGAGTTCTCCTGTCTATGTGTCTATACCTGTGGGAGATTCTATTGTTGTTGACTATGTTTATTGGTTGTGTTAGGTTGTTCTTAGTGGTTTTGAGACCAGAGCCGATCTATTGTTTCTCAATATAGTAGATTTTGATGTTAGTTTGGGCATGGACTGGTTGACTCCCTATCATGCTATTCTTGATTGTCACGCTAAGACTGTGACGTTGGCTATGCCAGGATTACCATGGTTAGAGTGGAGGGGTACCTTAGATTATGTTTCTAGCAGGGTTATTTCATTTCTAAAGGCTCGGCGGATGGTTGAGAAGGGGTGTGATGCGTATCTGGCATATGTGAGAGATGTCAGTGTTGATACTCCTACCGGCGAGTTAGTTCCGATAGTGAGGGATTATCCAGATGTATTCCCGGCGGATCTTCCGAGCATGCCGCCCGACATAGATATCGACTTTGGTATTGATTTGTTACCGGGCACTCAGCCCATTTCTATTCCACCCTATCATATGGCCCCAGCAGAGTTGAAAGCTTTAAAGGAACAGTTGCAAGAGTTGCTTGATAGGGGCTTCATTCGGCCCAATGTGTCACCTTGGGGTGCTCCAGTCTTATTTGAAACAGAAGAAGGATGGTTCTATGTGAATGTGTATTGATTATCGCCAGTTGAACAAAGTTACAGTGAAGAATATGTATCCATTGCCACATATTGATGACCTATTTGATCAAATTCAGGGTGCCAGAGTGTTCTCTATGATTGAATTACGTTCAGGCTATCATCAGTTGAAGATTCAGGAGCCAGATATACCGAAGAGTGCCTTCAGGACTCGGTATGGACATTACGAGTTCCTTATGATGTCTTTTGGGCTAACCAATGCCCCAGCATCATTCATGTACTTGATGAATAGTGTATTTCAGCCCTATATTGACTCGTTCATCATTGTGTTTATTAACGACATTTCGGTGTACTCCTGGAGCCGAGAAGATCATGAGCAGTACCTGAGGACTGTGCTTCAGACCTTGAGAAAAAAGAAGTTATACGCAAAATTTTTGAAGTGTGAATTCTTGCTAGATTAATGGTATTTTTGGGTCATGTGGTGTCGAGTGAGGGGATCAAGGTAGATTTGAAGAAGATTGAAGAAGTGTAGAGTTGGCCCAGACCGTCCTCAGCTATGACGATCCGGAGTTTTCTTGGTTTGGCGGGGTATTACCGTCAATTTGTGAAGGGTTTCTCATCTATTACAGCACATATGACCAGATTGACCCAGAAGGGTGCTCTTTTCAGGTGCACCGAGGAGTGTGAGGAGAGCTTTCAAAAGCTCAAGACTGCTTTAACTATAGCCACAGTGTTGGTATTGCCTACAGGTTTGGGTTCTTATACCGTATATTGTGATGCATCGCGCATTGGTCTCAGCGCGATGTTGATGCAGGACAGTAGGGTGATTGCCTACGCGTGTAGACAACTGCAGCTGCATGAGAAGAACTATATTATCCATGACCTCGAGTTAGCAGCTATTGTTCATGCCTTGAAGATCTGGCGGCATTATTTGTAAGGTGTCCCTTGTGAAGTCTAACCGATCACCGGAGTCTACAGTATCTGTTCAAACAAAAGGATCTTAACTTGCGGCAGCGGAGGTGGTTAGAGTTGCTTAAGGACTATGATATCACCATTCTATACCATCCGGGGAAGGCCAATGTGATGGCCGATGCCTTCATTCGCAAGGAGGAGAGTTTGGGAAGCTTAGTATATCTACCGGAAGCAGAGAGGCTATTAGCCTTAATTGTTCAGGGCCTTGGCCAACCGGTTTGTTAGATTGGATGTTTCTGAGCCGAGTCGATTTTTTAGCTTGTATGGTTTCTCAGGCTTCTCTTTATGATCGTATCAGAGAGTGTCAGTATAACGACCCCCATCTGCTTGTCCTCAAGGACACAGTTCAACACGACTATGCCAAGGAGGTCACTATTGGAGATGAAAGCGTATTACGAATGCAGGGCAGGCTATGCGTGCTCAATGTAGATGGTTTATGTGAGTTGATTCTCCAAGAGGCTCACAGTTCGCGGTACTTCATTCATACAGGTGCCGCGAAGATGTATCAGGACTTGAGGAATCATTATTGGTGGAGGAAAATGAAGAAGGACATAGTGGAGTATGTATCTCGGTGCCTAAATTGCCAGCAGGTGAAGTATGAGCATCAACGACCAGGTGGATTGCTTCAGAAGCTAGAGATTCCAGAGTGGAAATGGGAGCGGATTACTATGGATTTTGTTATTGGGCTAACACGGACTCAGAGGAAGTTTGATGCAGTTTGGGTGATTGTTGATAGATTGACCAAGTCAGCTCATTTCATTCCAGTGGTGACTACTTACTCTTTAGAGCAGCTGGCTCAGGTTTACATTCACGAGATTGTCAGGCTTCATGGTGTGCCGGTATCTATCATCTCTGACCGGGGTACGCAATTTACATCGCGGTTCTGGAGAACCATACTTCATGAGTTAGGTGCTCGGGTGGAGTTGAGTACAGTATTTCACCCTCAGACGGATGGACAGTCGGAGCGCACTATTCAGATATTGGAGGATATGCTTCGTGCATGTGTGATGGAGTTTGGGGATTCTTAGGATCAGTTTTTGCCGCTTGTAGAGTTTTCCTACAACAACAGTTATCAGTCGAGCATTTAGATGGACCCATATGAGGCTTTGTATGGTAGGCAGTGCCGGTCTCCGGTGGGTTGGTTTGATCTGGGTGAGGCTAGGCTATTGGGTACAGACTTGGTTCAGGATGCTTTGGAAAAGGTTAAATTGATTCAGGATCGACTTCGTACAGCTTAATCAAGACAGAAGAATTATGAGTATCAGAAGGTTCGCGATGTTGAATTCATGGTTGGGGAGCGAGTCTTGCTCCGGGTTTCGCCCATGAAGGGTGTTATGAGGTTCGGGAAGAAGGGAAAGCTGAGCCCTAGGTATATCGGGCCTTTGGTATTCTTGAGAGGGTTGGATAGATGCTTACAGACTTGCACTAGCACCTAGTCTAGTTGCAGATCATCCAGTGTTCTATGTTTTTATGCTCCAGAAGCATCATGGGGATCCGTCTCATGTGTTAGACTTCATCTCAGTCTAGTTGAACAAGGATCTATCCTATGTTGAGGAGTCGGTGGACATTTTGGACAGGCAGGTCCGAAAGTTGAGGTCGAAAAACATTGCTTCAGTTAAGGTCCAGTGGAGGGGTCAGCCAGTCGAGGAGGCGACTTGGGAGACCGAGCATGATATGTGAATCTATTATCCTCATATTTTCACCACTTCAAGTATGTCTTTATACTCATTCGAGGATGAACGTTTGTTTTAAGAAGGGAAGGATGTAACAACCCGGCCGGTCGTTTTGAGTGTATTAGCCCCGAGCCCTCTTTTTATTGCCTTCTATGCGTTATACTGTGGTTACGTGACTTGTCGTGAGGTTTGGTTTTTGGTTTCGCGGTGAAATGGGACACATAGTTCCTAAATTGAAAATTTAAGTCGTAGGAGTTGATCATAGTTTGACTTCGGTGAAGATGACTCCGGAATGGAGTTTTGACGGTTCCAATAGCTCTGTATGGTGATTTGAGTCTTAGGAGTATATCCGGATGTTGATTTGGAGGTCTGTAGGTCATTTCGGTGTTAATTGGCGAAAGTTGGAAAGTTGGAAGATTTTTAGAAAGTTTGACTGGAGTGGACTTTTTGATCTCGGGATATGATTTCGATTCTGGTAGTTGGAATAGGCCTGTAATATAAATTATGACTTATGTGCAAAATGTGGGGTTAATCGGAGTTGTTTTGGTATGAATCGGCGTTAGTTTTGGAATTCGAAAGTTCATAAGTTTATTAAGCTTGAATTGGGGTGTAATTTGTGTTTTTGATGTTGTTTGATGTGATTTGTGGCCTCGAGTCGGTCTATTATGTGTTTTGGAACTTGCTGGTATATTCGGACGGGGCCCTGGGGGCCCCAGATGTGAATCAAATAGAAATCGAATCATTTTGTGACTTAGGAAATTTTCTGATTCTGGGCTGGTTCTGGTGTCTTCGCACCTGCGGAGGGATTGGCTGCGGGTGCGGGCTCATAAATGTGAGCCATTGGTCGCAGGAGCGGATTTGGTCTAACCTAGCTGGGATCGTAGGTGCGATCATATGTCCGCAGGAGAGGACTCGTGGATGCGGAAGTTCCCTCGCAGAAGTGGAACTGGGGAAACATCCTTGGAGCTTGATCGCAGGTGCTATCCTTTTTTTCCCACAGAAGCGAGCCCTCATCCGCAGAAGCGGAAGCCCTGGATTTAAGTTGGGACCACACCTGCAATTGTTTTTCCGCAGGTATGGAGCTGCAGAAGCGACCCAAAGGCCACAGATACGGAAGTCGCTGGGCAGAAAAGGGAAAAATTGAGGGTTCGACTTCATTTTCACTTTCGGACTTTGAGAGCTCGAATTAAGGCGAGATTTTGAGGGATATTCAGAGGAAGAATTTGGGTAAGTATTCTTTACTCGTTTTTGATTAATTCCCATGTATCTACTGTTAATTACACCTTTAAATTATGGTTTTGGAGTTTAAAATTGGGGAAAAAGTGTAGAAGTTTTTAGACCAAGTTTTTGGGTTTTGAAATGCTAAATGAGGTCGGATTTGGATAATTCTTGTATGGTTCGATTCGATATCGAATGGGTGTTCGAATTTTATAATTTTGTTCGTGTTCCGAGTCGTTGGCCCAGGTCGACTTTTTAGAGTGATTTTTTAATTCTTAGCCAAGATCATTATTTTATTATTAAAATTAGTTTCCTATAGTTATATTTATAGTATGAAATTGTTTTGGCTAGATTCGAGCCGTTTGGAGTTGAAAAATCGAGGGAAAGGCCTTCTAACTGATTGATTGATTGATTGATTGATTGATTGAGCGTGGTTTGAGGTAAGTGATTTGTCTAACCTTATGATAATTTGTGATATGCGAAGGCCGTGTATGCGAGGTGACGAGTGCGTACACGGGCTAAATGTTGAAATTCCGGTTTAGCTACGTAGTTTCCTTTTCATTCCTTTATTGAGTTACTTTAGCACGTTATAGTCATCATCTTTAGTCTAATTTCACATGTCTACTTGTCTTATCTCCTATTTGCCACTTGTATCACATGTTTAAGTGAATTACTTATTTTTCTTGATTTTCGTATTCATTACTTAACTGTGAAAATTCTTTACTTGAAATTCCTATCATTGACATATCATTTATTTAGTTGTTGTGTTTTGGCTTTTGTGTTATTGTTGAGGTGATTGTTTGGTTGTTTGCACGAGATTTCTATCATGTTGTTGTTATCATTGCACGAGGTTTCTACCGTGCGATTATTATTGTTACACGAGGTTTATGTCGTGCCGTTGTGATTATTGATATGCATGCGGTGGTATAAGGTCTAGGTGTTGAAACGCATGCGGTGAGATAAGGTGGGCTTGATACGCATGGCTAGTAGGGGAACTAATAGAAGCCATGCGGTGTGATAAGGTGGGCTAAAATGCGGGATGCTATTTCGGAAAAATAATTTTTAAAACCCAAATATAAAAGCTCCCGCGGTGATATAAGGAAACTGTGATTTGTTTTTACGATTTGGGACTATGAGGCTATACCTCGGGAGTACCCCTGTTGATATTCTTTATTTTCTATATTGTTTGGTTCTTGTTTTCCTTAACATGTAAAATTCTTATTTTCCTTTCGTGTTGTATTAGCTTTCCTTGATTCTGTGTTGTTATTTCCCATAAATTCTTTATTGTTCACTTCCCTGTCATTTTCATTATATCATATTATCTTTGTCTTGTTTCTTATTATCTCCAGTAGGGCCTTGACCCGACCTCATCACTACTCTACCAAGGTTAGGCTTGGCACTTACTAGGTACCGTTATGGTGTACTCATACTACGTTTCTGCACATGTTTTGCGCAGATCTGGGTACATCCTATCAGCCTCGGTGTTAGAGCGTTATGTGGCTTGCTTATTGGAGACTTCAAGGTACACTTGCCCGCGCCCGCAGGCCTCGGAGTCCCCTTCTATCCCGTACTTTTCTTATTTCTATATATTTTGATAGACATTGATGTATAGGATTTTTCGGTACTGTATCTAGAGCGTGTGACTTATATCTCACCAGGTTTTAGGATTGTTATTATTGAGTTTTGGTAGATTCTATTTATGAAAATGTTGGGATGTTCAAATTTTAATCTCGTATATAATGTTTCCGCATATTGTTAGGATTACTGAGTCTTAGAGACTAGGTGTCGTCACGATATCCTACGGAGGGAGTTTAGGGTCGTGACAACGAGAAATTTTGAGTGATCGAGCCAAAAACCGCTTCAGAAACAGGGACACCAATAAACAGACCGAACAAGAGGAACCTAAACATATCATCAACATGATAATTGGAGGGGTCGATGTCCCTCAAGGTTCGATGATAAAGTGCACTAAAGTATCTATCACGAGGGAAAAATGCACCCGCGATTATATCCCGGAGGAAACTATTTTGTTTAACGACGAGGATGCCGAGGGCATAGTACAACCTCATAATGATGCACTGGTAATATCCGTACTTATCAATAAATCTCGAGTTAAACATGTGCTGACGGATCCAGGTAGCTCGGCCAACATCATCAGATCGAGGGTCGTAAAGCAGTTAAGAGTACAAAACCAAATAGTGCCAGCAGTCCGGGTGTTGAATGGGTTTAACATGGCATGTGAAACCACTAAAGGGGAGATAACCCTAACAGGGAACATCGTCGGGACCATCCAGGAAACAAAGTTCTATGTGATCGAAGGTGATATGAGATATAACGCTCTATTCGGAAGACCATGGGTTCACAACATGAGGGCGGTACCATCGACCTTGCACCAGGCGCTGAAATTCCCTACACCAGGAGGAATCAAGACTGTATACGGAGAACAGCCGGCTACAAAGGAGATGTTTGCAGTAGATGAAGTACTCCTGGTGCCCGCTGTCTCGACATTAAGGAGAACAGAGCCAACCATAAAGGCCGAAGTTAAATAGCAACCACAGATATGGGGCCTGGCCGGACCAGAGGAACGAGGAGGCGACGAGGAGGAGGATTATGGAGTTTCGAGATCATTCATAGATCCTGATGATACCGACACCACCAAACTGACGGTTGAAGAGTTGGATCAAGTCATATTGATCGAACACCTACCGGGTCAAAATGTATACTTGGGCACGAGGTTAGCCCCCGAGCTCAGGAAAAAACTCATTTTCTTAAGCTAACGTAGATTGTTTCGCTTGGTCCCATCTTGATATGATAAGGATCCCGCTGGAGGTAACCACTCATAAGCTGAGTTTGGACCCAAAGTTCCACCCGGTCAAACAGAAGAGGAGACAAGTCTGAGGTCAAGTATGCATTCATCAAGGACGAGGTATCTAAACTCCTTAAAATAGGGTCCATTCGGGAAGTTAAGTACCCCGGACTGGTTAGCTAACATAGTGGTAGTGCCTAAAAAGGAAATGAGCTAAGAATGTGTGTAGATTACAGAGACTTGAAAAAGGCATGCCTAAGGATGCTTTTCCTTTGCCTAACATCGATCAGATGATCGACGCAACGGTCGGGCACGAGATACTCAGCTTTCTCGATGCCTATTCTGGGTACAACCAAATTTGTATGGACATGGGCGATCAGGAAAAGACTTCTTTTATCACTAAATTTGGCACCTATTATTATAACGTAACGCCATTCAGATTAAAGGATCACTAGTTCCACCTATCAACGCTTAGTAAAGCGGATGTTGGAAGAACAGATAGGAAAATCAATGGAGGTTTATATTGACGACATGTTAGGCAAGTCCCTACGAGCAGATGACCATTTAAAATATTTGCAGGAAACCTTCGACATATTGAAGAAATACAATATGAAGCTGAACCCGGAGAAGTGCGCATTCGGAGTCGGATTGGGAAAGTTCCTCGGGTTCATGGTATCCAATCGGGAATTGAGATCAATCCCGAAAAAATCAAAGCCATAGAATATATCAACATGGTGGACAACGTCAAGGCCGTTAAGAGGTTGATCGGGCGTATAGCTGCCCTGGGCCGGTTCATATCAAGATCCTCGGAGAAACTCCATCATTTTTTCTCACTACTAAAGAAGAAGAAGAATTTTTCCTGGACCCCGGGGTGCCAACAAGCTTTGGAAGAACTCAAACGGTACCTATCAAGTCTGCCCCTGCTGAACACTCTGAAGGCGGATGAACAGTTGTACCTCTACTTGGCGGTTTCTGACGTGGCGATAAGTGGAGTCTTAGTTCGGAAAGAGGAAGGTATGCAATTTCCTATTTACTATATCAGTAGAACTCTAGGCGAGGCCAAAACAAGGTATCCTCACCTAGAACAATTGGCGCTCACTTTGTTAAGCACCTTCAAGAAGTTAAAACCGTACTTTCAATTCCACCACATATGTGTCGTAACCTCTTACCCACTGAGGAACATCATGCACAAACCCGAACTCTTGGGTCGGTTGGCCAAATGGGTCGTCGAAATCAGTGGGTATGATATCAAGTATCGACCTAGAACCGCCATTAGATATCAGATTTTGGCAGACGTCGTGGTCGACTTTACGCCGGCCTTATTACCCGAAGTCGAAAGGCAATTACTGTTAACCTCGAGGACTGCCTTAAGAATTTGGACCCTTTTAACATACGGTGACTCGAACGAAAAGGGGTCCGGGCTCGGCATCGTGTTGAAACCACCTACAGGGAATGTAGTTAGGCAGTCTATTAGAACTGTGAAATTGACTAACAATGTGGCCGAGTATTAGGCCATAATTGCAGGTCTCGAACTGGCTAAAATCCTTGGGGCCAAGGTGATCAAAGCTAAGTGTGACTCCCTCCTTGTAGTGAACCAAGTTAATGCGACATTCGAAGTGAAGGAGGAACGAATGCGAAGATACTTAGACAAGTTACAGGTAACGCTGCATCATTTCAGGGAATGGACCCTATAGCACGTGCCCCAAGAACAGAATAGGGAGGTTGATGCTCTGGCTAACTTGGATTCATCGATCGATGTCGACGAATTCAGTTCGGGAACGGTAGTACAAGTCATGAAGTCGATAATAGAAGAAGGCCACGCCGAAGTAAATTCGACAAGATTAACTTGGGATTGGAGGAGCAAATACATAGACTACTTGAAAATCGGAAAATTGCCTTCAGATCCCAAAGAATCGAGGGCCCTGCATATAAAGGCTGCTAGGTTTAGGTTGGTCGAAGGGACATTGTTCAGAAGAACATTCGACGGCCCGTTAGCCAGGTGACTTGAGAGAAGTTCACGAAGGCACTTGCAGGAACTATTCGGGGGCAGAATCTTTGGTTTGAAAGTTAATCAGGGCCGGACATCCGAATTACGTCAAATCAACTCCGTTTTGCACTAAATTTTGCAGACAAGTCATAAATACTGAAATGAACCTATACCAAGTTCCGGAATTGAAATCCGAACCTGGTAGCAATAAAGTCAACCTACGGTCAAACTTAAGAATTCGTTAAACCTTTAAATTGCTAATTTTCAACAAATTACGTTAATCAATTTAGGGACTTCCGAATTCAATTTCGGGCATACGCTCAAGTCCCAAATCACAAAACGGATCGGGACCGTCAAAACTCTGATACGGGTCCGTTTACCCAAAATGTTGACCGTAGTAAACTCAAATGTGTTTTAAAGTACGATTTCATATTTTTAGCAATTTTCTCATAAAAACTTTTTGGAAAATGGACACGTACTGTGCACGCAAATGAAGGAAATCTAACAGAACTATTCGAGGTCTCGGAACACAAAAATAATAGGTAAAACTATAAATGGCCTATTAGGTCATCACATTCTCCAGCTCTAAAACAAACGTTCGTCCTCGAACGGACATTGAAAGGTACCTAGACTTGTGAAAAGGTGTGGATATCTACTTCGCATGTCTGACTTGGATATCTACTTTGCATGTCCGACTCGGAATCCCACTGCACTCAAACTGAATGATAACACTTAGACCTTAACTGTCGGACCTGCCGGGCTAGAATAGCCACCGGCTCCTCCTCATAAGTCAAATCATTGTCCAATTGGACTGAGCTGAAATCTAACACATGGGACGGATCACCGTGATACTTCCGGAGCATGGACACATGGAGCACCGTATGGACAACTGATAAACTAGGTGGCAATGCAAGTCTGTAGGCCACCGCACCCACTCTCTCCTGAATCTCAAAGGGTTCGATATACCTAGGGCTCAACTTGCCCTTCTTTCCGAAACTCATAACACCCTTCATGGCTGAAACCCGGAGCAATACCCTCTCTCTAACCATGAATTCAACATGACAAACTCTATGATCGGCATAACTCTTCTGTCTAGATTTATCGGTGCGAAGTTGATACTGAATAATCTTGACCTTATCCAAAGCATCATGTACCATATCGGTACCCAACAACCGAGCCTCTCCGGGATCGAACCATCCAACTGGAAAATGACATTGCCTCCCATATAATGCCTCATAGGGAACCATTTGAATGCTCGACTGGTAGTTGTTATTGTAGGCAAACTCCACAAGGTGCAAGAACTGATCCCAAGAACCCCCAAAATCCATAATGCAAGCGCGAAACATATCCTTCAATATCTGAATAGTGCACTTAAACTGTTCGTCCGTCTGGGGGTGAAATGATGTACTCAACTCAAACCGCGTGCCCAACTCACGCTGTATAGCCCTCCAAAAGTGCAAGGTGAACTGCGTACAACAACAACAACAACAACAACCCAGTAAAATCCCATTAATGGGGTCTGGGGAGGGTAGTATGTACGCAGACCTTACCTCTACCCCGAAGGAGTAGAGAGGCTGTTTCCGAAAGACCCTCGGCTCCAAAAAAATAAAAAATAAAAAAAAAAAAAAAAAAAGCGAGAGATAATATGTACCTCGATAAAAATGATAGACACGGGCAGACCATGAAGCCAGACGATCTTGCGGATGTAGATCTCAGCTAAACGCACTGAAGAATAGGTAACTACCACTGGAATGAAATGTGTTGACTTGGTTAACCTGTCCACAATGACCCATTAATAAGTGAGAATTTTGACTACTTATTAGCTCCTTTTAGCTTTTGTTTTAGTCTAAAAGCAGTGAATTGCATTTTCGAAACTAATGAAATGTGCAAAATTGCAGGAATGTTGGAAGTTGGACTCCTGAGATGAAATCCGACTCAAAAAGGAGTAGTCTGAGCACAAGGAAAAAAGGGCACAGAAGCATACAAAGTGCATCCGCAGAAGAAATTACGGTCGGCAGAATTCCATCTGCAGTTACAAATAATGAAGGAAAACTCATCAGACTTTCTGGCAAATTGTGGACCGCACATGAATTGTGCAACCGCAAAAGACGATCTTGAAACAAACTTCAGAGGGTGTGCAAAATTTCCAAGTTTGAGTCCCTCAGAATTGCGGACCGCACAAGAATTGTGCGGCCGCAGGAGAATTACCTTGCGAGGTCGCGAGACAATATTTTTGCGGTCGCAGGCATAAAAGTGCGGATCGTAGAAGACTAGGTTGCGGCCGCAGTTCTAAATCTGCGGACCGCAAAAATATTGTCTCGCGACCTCAGTTCAGAATTATGCGCCCACGGAATCCCAGCTCCTGCAAGATGAAGAATTCTGCGGACCGCACATGGAATTGTGCGGCCGCAGAACCTCTTAGGGGCATTTTTGTCTGAAATTTCCAGCCTTGTATAAATAGATGATTTTCATAAAATTAGGTTAAGTTTTGACATCAGCAAGTCTTGTAGCCGTTTTTCTTTCCATCTTTTGGAAGTTTTCTATATTTTGGTGTATTTGACTATAGATTTTATCATTTCAACATTACATTATGAGTTTAATTAGTATTTCTTCTTCTCTTTCTTCAATATCAAACATGGGTAGCTAGATTTTTACTAGGGTTGTGATCCAACCCTAGTGTGTTCACTTTATGGGTAATTACATTAGTGCTTGTTTATGATTGAGTGTTTATTATTTAGCCTAGTTCATCCTTTAATTTGTAGAATTAATGCTTGCAAACATTAGTTCATGCCTATTTGAGTTAGTGTCTACTTGAAAAAGAGAGACTTATTCTAGAAAAACTTGGCTAACAAGGAATTGGGTCAATCGAGAGATTGATTAACCCAATTAAAGGGTTCAACCTAGAGATAATAAAAACCCGACTTTAGCTTTTATCAACTGTATTGTGTGATACCCATTTGGTCTTGAGAAATCCAAATTGGGCAAAATCATTCTCTGACCGAGACGTATTGAGTGGGTAACTGAGAGTTGATAGATATAATACACCCCGATCAATAAAACAAGCATTAAGATTTTTATCCTATTAGGCTAACACCTAGGTAATTGTCATATCCCTAGGCTTTTACCAATTTGAAAAACATCAAAAACAATTGTCTTAGTATTATTTCTCTATTTTGCAATCTTTAGTTTTAAAATAGAAATAGTAACAAAACCCTTTCTTGTGGAAGTGCAAATTAAGATAATTCAATTTTATGCATTAAAATATATACTCCTAACTCCCATCTAGCTCCCTGTGGATTCGATCCCGACTCTTCATTGGGTTCCTATAATGGCAATTGAGCGTTTCATACCTTGTTTTGAGGTGTGCATTTGAGCGCGGTTCAATTTTTTGCGATGTTACCGGGGAGTTACAAACGGTGTTACCTATATATTTGGGTACTGGGCCGAAATGGAGAAGGATGTGAAGGACTTCATACGAAAATGCAACAACTATCAGAGACACGCACCAGTGACCCATCAACCAGGAGAGCTACTCCACCCGGTCTTGTCCCTATGGATATTTATGAAATGGGGAATGGACATCGTCGGTCCCCTACCGTGGGCACCCGATAAGGCTTAATTTATACTATTCATGACCGATTATTTTTCCAAATAAGTCGAATCTCAAGCGTTTGAGAAAGTCCGGGAAAAAGAAGTCATTGACTTCATCTAGGACCACATAATATATAGATTCGGGAAACCGGCCGAGATCATTTGCGATAATGGAAAACAATTCATCGGTAGCAAGGTAAATAAATTCTTTGAAGATCACAATATTAAGAAGATACTATCAACACCTTACCGCCTTAGTGGGAATGGAAAGGTGGAATTAACAAACAAGACCATACTTCAAAACCTGAAAAATAGGTTGACCGATGCCAAAGGGAAATGGAAGGAAATCCTGCCCGAAGTCATGTGGGCATACCGTACGACCTCAAAGTCTAGTACCGGGGCCATCCTGTATTCATTAGTCTACAAGGTTAAAGCCTTAATACCAATCAAAGTGGGAAAACCGAGCCTTAGGTTCGAATATGCGACATAAGGGTCAAATGGTGAGGCCATGATCACGAACCTAGAACTATTGGATGAAAGGTGGGAGGCCGCCCTAGTCCGGTTTGCCGCCCAGAAACAGCGAATAGAAATATACTACAACTGAAGAGCCAGTCTCTGACACTTTAAGATTGGGGACTTGGTGTTGAGGAAACTAACATTACACACACGGAACACGAACGAGGGGAAGCTAGGACCGAATTGGGAAGGACCATATCGAGTCGTCAAAATTACCGGCAAAGGCCCGTACAAATTCGAAGCAGGAAACGATGTGCAACTACCGAACAACTGGAATGTGGCGCACTTAAAACGGTACTACTACTAAGGTACGAACCCAATTACTCTTTAATCATGTTATGAATGGGACTAATATTTGCAGGTAAACGACCAAGGATGGATATGGATGTTAGGTCTGAAAGCACGCGTTGCACTCTTTTTTTCTCGAACTGTTTTGTCCCAAAATGGATTTTTCGGCAATGTTTTTAATGAGGCAACACTAAAACATGGTAACTTAGATTTGAAGACCAGTCTCAAACCGGATTCAATGATCGCTCATTTCATGTCAACAGTATTTGAGCCCTCTCAAGCTCGACCTCAAATACTTGAGGCCATTACCCTCGGATTAAGGTTTTTAGCAAGGAAAAAGGAAAAACTTTGTATACTAGAGGCTAAGGCTTGGTGGTTAGGATTCACTGTAAGGTCTAATCGGTCGTATGAATCGTGCTCACATAGTCCACCTTAGCTGTGATACAAGTTTTTATGCACTTTAGACCATATACTTTACATACTGAGAAATGAATGGAAAGTTCTGCCTTGCTATTACACATCTTCTTGCCTCTTAAATTCAGAATCCTAAGAGCCCACGGGCTACCCCTACTCGGGGACTATCGAGCCCAAGGGCTACCCCTATTTGGGGACTGTCATCCGAAGAAAGTTTGGACAACCAGGGCCACCAAATCCCATAGGCACCAAACCTATTAGGCGGTGGCCAAATAGAAAAGGCTATGGTCACCCTAAAAATGGCTCGGGGATGTTCGAAGCCCGTAATCAGAAAATAAGGCCTTTATCAGAAATCGAAACCTGCTAAAAGGTTACCCTCTGCAAAAGCATCGTCTAAAATCACTTAGGCATCTTGAAAAAACTTCCGGTCACATCGAGTTTTCAAAGCCTCGAGCAAATAACGTTCTGCAAAACGAACGGCCCATGACTAAATTTGATTCTATGTTAAGGCATTAAAAACAATACGTGAATAGAAATTATGAAATGATATTGGAAAAGTAAAGAAACGATCTTGCTATAAAGGGAAAATTTCATATATATTCAAAAATATATTAACAAAGGCCCAATAAAAACGGCCTCAAAATAAACAAAAACAAATACACGAGACAAAAGCTAAAGAAGTACTAAGGCATCAGCGCTTGGTCTTCAACAGGGCCCGACTCTTCGCCAGAACCGTCTGAGCCTTCGGAATCGTTACTCATAAATATCTTTCGCCTCGGCCTCGAGCTTTTTGGCTTCCTCAATCTCAGCCGACAGGTCAAAACCTCGGGTGTAAATCTCTTCGAGGATCTCTCTTGGGTCGGCATGTTCCCGCTTCAGGGTCGAACCTTCCTTTTGAGCCCTATCCAACTCGTCCTGAAGGTCCTTGATGGCCCTGTCCTGTTGCTCACTGAGAAGCCTTGTCCTTCTTTCGGACCTGATCCTTGAGCTCGAACTCGAGCTGGATGATTTCAAAGCGATACCGGAGGATACTCTCATGGTGAAGCACTGAGGCCTGTAAAACAATGAAAACAGTAAGAGATATAAAAACTTATGCGGAATTCACAAGAGAGTGTAAAAGTATTGATGTCTTACCCGATTCAGCGCCTGTTGCGCCTCGTTAAGAAGACTTGACATACCCAACTCGTTCATCTTTTCCCGGTCCTCCTCGGTCACCAGGTATCAGAGGTAGCTAGCTATGCCCACTGGAGCGGATAGAGCCCGGTCATCTTCCGGCACCGTAAGAATAATTGTTCTCTTATGGCCGGGGTCCATACTCGGTGCGGGAAACTGCTTCACCAGTTTTCGAGGGCACGTCCTTCTTCGGGATCTCCAAGTCGCCCAGCCCGGAAAAATCTTCCAAAGTGGACATGTCCACACCATAGAAAAAGGAGTAAAGAGGGTCGTCTGCGCCGTGAACCCCTTCGCTTGACTTTTCCTTGCCCGCTTGGGCCTCTTCAAGCATGGACTCAGTATAGGAGAGCATCTCGATGATGTCTATCACACCAGTGGCCTCTCGAAACAGAAACGGATTCTCGGGAGGTCACAATCCCCGTTTCCACTTCGGCCTCTCTAGTCGGAAAGGGATCGGCCTCGTGGCTCCTTTCCTCGTTTGTCGCTTGCTCCCCGGCAGGGGTCGATCCATGAGCGACAAAGATATCATCTTTTTCAGACTCATCCCTGAGCCGGCGAAGCGAGTCGGAGTCCGGTACCCAGGATTTTGTATTCTTCTTGGGCTTACAAGCCCAAAAAGCTGCCTTCTTTTTTGGCTTCACCTCGGGAACCGGGGAGCCTGAGGACTTTCTTTTCCACTTCTTCTCCCCCGCAATAGCCCCAGTTTGTCCCGTAATGGAGAGATCAACGTATAGGGACGCATCCTCGTCCCCTTCCAGCGGCCTATGTACGATGGTCAAGTAATATAATGCTTCCATCGTTGAACAATAATAAAGTAAATAAAGTAATTAAAGGAAAGACATTAGAAATGATTTTTTTTTCTAAAATGCTAAATATTTTAAAACAAATTAAATGCAATTTATCAACAAGTTTAAAATTTAGTGATTGTATACGGGTGAATTCGAGGTTAGCGCACACCCCGACTTTCTGATAAGTCAAACGAAGTAAAAGTATGAATGCATGAGATCGAGACCGAATCTGAAAACTCTTTGAATCGAGGCTGGAGCGGGATAGTCGCCACCTGGCCTAACAAGACAACACTCTATGAACCCAGAACGAGCTCCAAGACCTCGGAAAGCACTATAAACAATTGCACATGACTAACAGAGGGCTGTGATATCCGCACCCAACCGGATATCACGATACGGATCTCGCCCGATGTCGGTAGTGTATCAGTTATTGACTAGAAAGGAGGATTTTTACCTTTTGATGAAATTCTCCTACTATATAAAGGGGATGCTTTTTATTCAATTGACACATTGTAACACGCATACCAAGACAATACAAAATTATTTCTCTACTTTCTAGCTACTAAAAAGTCTTTACTTTACTTTTGTTCTTTGTTCTCGATTGGCTTCGAACCCAAGATCCAACCGAGGGCAGAAACTATTGCCCAATCCAAGTTCAAGCTAGGCCATAACGTTACGACTGGTTTGATTATTCATTGTGTCTTCAACTTATTTATCTAACTTTCTTGATTATTTGTGTTGAATCAATCCACATATCTTTAAAACTGTGTATAAACTCAATTGTTATCCATTTTAAGGGTAAATAGTGACAAAAGCATCCTTGAAATATTGTAGTCTATAAATGTACACAGGTAGCCGTTCTTATAAGATTATATTATATCAAGTAAAGTTGGATGACCTAAAGATAAAACGATTTCTAAAAATAGGAAGCGTCAATTTTTTGGGATTGTTACACAAATAGCCAGTCGAATATTCAATGTTTACTTTTTTTAGCAGATATACATATATTATACATTGATTATAACAGTTATACATATCTTATACATAAACTATACATTTATTATATATTCGCCGGTTATTTTTAGTTTAAGAGATTAGGTGGGTGGCATTTTTGTTAATTGTTCATCTTTTTTCTTTCTACATCCCTGGTTATTATGTTTCGCTACTGTAGTTAGGGATACTCTCATCAAAACATAAAATCGACCTATACCAAATAATTACATTTTACGAAACAATACATTGAAAAGAGACACAATTCAAGAGGGAATTGAATGTTGAGTACATGACCTTAATATATTGAAATTCAAAAGCATAAGACAATTCTGAGAGAAAAACAAAAACCAAATGAAGCTAAGCACTCCAAAGACATGGACCAAACAATTCAACATGTAGTCGTTACGTTAATTAGAGCCTAGCTAATTGCTGTATATTTATAGGATAAGCAAATGTCTTTGAGATGGAGCTGTATGATTTCTTGGCCAGGATAATATTTGCAACTTCAGTGGGATGAAAAGCATCCCAAAATATATATTTGGAACGATCATCACATGGCTGTTGCAGAAGAAGACATGTTATCTGCCCATTATTCCTTCCCACTCCACAGCATCCCTTATCCACCACTTCAAATCCTATATATATATTGCACAGAATTAGAGATCATGGAAAAATGAAATAATTGCATATATTTGTGCCAAATGGGTGGGTTGGGTTGATTTTAGACAAGTTAAAATGAGCTGAGTCAAAAAACGGGTGGATCATTGACCCACCCAAAAGTTACCTGGCCTAAGATGAGCTTATCAAGATTGGCTAAAATTTAGGTCATAGCCCAACCCGACCAACTCTTAATTAATATGCGTTATTTTCTTATAAATTATTTAATTATCAAATAAAACTTTTTATCTTTTGTTATGGTCATATATAACATATCAAATAAAAATGAATTATTTTAAAGATATTTTAGCAAAGTTGTTCATGGATCAATTTGGACTAAAAATCAACCAAAGTTTAGATGGGCTAGGTCAAAATGGCCTTAGTTCAACAATGGACGAGTCAATGAGCGGCCCAACCTTGGACGGGTTAGGCGGGTTGAACAAGTTTGGGCTTAAATTGCTACCCTTAGTTGCATATAACTTCTTAATAGTAGTAGACGTTTGGACATGAATTTGTTGATATTTAAATAACAAATAGTATTTGAATATTTACCATAAGTTTTTGCATTGACTACAAGATCTTTGGTGCTTTCAAAGGAATCCAAGAAGACAAACTTTGCTCCAGGCAAAACCTTATTGAAACGAACAACCAGCTTTTTGAGTCCAGAGTTAAAGAGGAGAATAGCATTGTTGATCTCTTCATTACATCTGCTGTCATTTCCATCGTACCTTGCTAGCTCGTAGGGTATGCATCCTATTTGTCCTACTCCTGTTACCACAACTTTCCGAGCTCCTAAGTTATATAATTCCTGAATACATGAAAAGATTATTAGTTTACCAGAAAATTAATACAGGTTACCTGCTACATACAATAGTTAAAAGTACATTGCTAGTATAATTTTCGGTGTTAGTTTATATACGTTAATCCATTTTATTATTCCCTATATTCTATATTATATGTGGCTTTTTGTTTTTAGTTCGTCTTCAAAAGTAATTGCACTTTTACATATTTAGAAAACATTAACCTTAAATTTCTCATTAATTTTACTCTTAATGACATATTCTTTTAGCCATAGAAATACTAAGATATATGTTTAAAACTAAAATTCATGCCTAGTGAAATACCGCCACGTAAATGAAACGGAAAAGTGATAACCCCTTAAAGAAGAATTAACCTAAATTGTCATCCATCCAATCGCTTAAACTAAAAATGACCGTCCATAATATAATATTCGTATAGTAATCCATTATAATATGTGTATAATCAGTCTATTAGTTAGCTATTAATGAAAAGATCCCTAATTTAAAAGGTTATCGATTGCTTGTTCATTATAAGAAAAATGTGACGATTTAGTTGGTATAAGTTTGAATCCACTAACCGATAGTTGCTTGCAATAATCTTGAAGAAGTGCAGTAGCATAGGCTTGTGGTGTGTACTGTGAATGAGTTGAGTAATAATCAGTCATGAAGTAATTATTGAGGTAGTCATTGCTTCCCAATCCTGAGTAGAAAATACACTTGCTCAAATAGGCATTTAATGTGTTGTTATTTCCTCTGAATAATCTCCTTAGCTCCTCAGCAGTTCTTGCAAAGTTTTCTACCTGTTGGTTCATTGGCATATGATCCCCCTACATTAACACGAGCAATTACTCTTAGAGAGAAATTTAAAGCATAAATATAAATATAAATATAAATATATATATATATATATATATATATATATATATATATATATAGAAAAACTAGACTCTTTCTGACGATCGATCTCCTAGACAGGTTTCTTGAGGGAAGTAAGTCTAGAGGAAAATACCAAAAAGAATATTTTTTTGCAGGTAGTTTAGTAATTCCCCATTAGTTTTTCTTTGGGTTGAGGCTCTTTTCCCAGGGCTTTTAGTTGAAGCGGGTGTAGTTAGTTTTAATTTTTAGGAGTAGGAACCTGTAACGACCCGGCCAGTCGTTTTGAGAATTATAACTCTGTTCCTCCATTTACAGCTCAATTTATATTCTATAGTTGTTTTATGACTTACCGGGTTAGTTGGTTTGGGTCCGGCAGGGATTCTGAGTGAAATGAGACACTCACTCTCATAATTAAAAATTTAAGTAGAAAAGTGGATCGGATATGGACCTATGTGTAAACGACCCCGGATTTAAATTTTTTTGATTCCAGTAGCTCTGTATGGTGATTTTGGACTTAGGAACGTATCCAGAATATTATTTGGAGGTCTGTAGAAGAATTAGGCTTGAAATGCCGAAAGTTTAATTTTTGGGAAGTTTGACCGGGGGGCTGACTTTTGGATATCGGGGTCAAAATACGATTCTGAAAATTGGAATACCTCTGTTATGTCATTTATGACTTGTGTGCAAAATCTAAGGTCAATCGGTCGTGATTTGATAGGTTCCAGAGTCATTTGTAGAAATTAAAAATTTCAAAGTTTATTAGGCTTGAATTAGGGTGTAATTAATGGTTTTAGCGTTGTTTTAGGTGATTTGAGAGTTCTACTAAGTTCGTATGATGTTTTAGGACTTATTGGTATATTTGGTTGAGGTCCCGAGGGAATCGGGTGTGTTTTGGATGGTTAACGGATCATTTGTGGCCTTGGTGAGATTGCTGATATCCGTTGCTGTATTTTTCGGATTTTCTCTTTCGCGTTCGTGAGTGGGCCCTCGCGTTTACGAAGAGGAATTTCAGGCAGGCAGGATTTACTCTTCGCGTTCGCGAA
>AWOL01S0080980.1:0-11274 GCA_000715115.1 Nicotiana otophora | reverse complement strand
TTTCGAGAGACGGGCATCAGTTTGAGGTGTTTGAGAGATGTTGGAGCCGGTCAAGGAACTTCGAAGCGAGGTAGGTTTCTTATATAATCTTGTGAGGGGGAAACTACCCCTTAGGTGATAATTATTGTTATGTGACTAGTTGTGGGTTCTATGTACGCACGAGGTAACAAGAGTCCGTACGTAGCTAAATCATGTTTATGTCCGGGTAGACTTAGGACCTTATCATGTAATATTTGAATTGTTTGGACTCATTTTATTTGCCGGCCTAATTAATTGAATTTACAATTGAACTTGATTTAAACATAAATATATGTATACTAGGCCGATCCTTATCACTCTGAGTTGTTGGCTAGTAATTTGAGAAACGATAAATATTATATTCCCTTTGTGCTCATGTACTGTATTGTAAGCACGTATCTCGTAATTCAGTAACTTATTTCCTTTCTTGTGGAGCGGGCCGAACGCCTCGGCAGTATAATAAATACATCTATGATTCGTGCCGCTCGACCCTCGACAGTGTACACATTATTCTGGATCGGGCCGAACGACCTCGACAGAATCGTGCGTTATATCGCTAGTAGTCTGAATATTCACGAGATAATCTTTCCACTGATGCCCAGCATTTTATATGGTATTCCTTATGTATTTGATATTGGCACTTGACCCTTTGTTTGAGCTGTTAAGGTAGAATACAAGATCGAGAAATTCATACTTTAAATGAAATATTTGGAAGATTATGTAACTACAGATTTGCCCCACTATCGTTGTGCACTTCATATCTGTCATGAATTATTATATTATTTTATTGGACCTCTAGTAAGTGTCGATGTCGACCCCTCGTCACTACTTCTCTAGGGTTAGACTAGATACTTACTGGGTACGCGTTGATTTACGTACTCATGTTGTACTTCTACACTAAATGTGCCGGATCTGACAAGTTCATTTGGCGCTCATCTTGGCGCGCAAGCACACCTGTTGAGGGGACTTTATGTGAGCTGCATTTCAAACTACGCATCGTAGTCCACCGAGTCTCCATTGTACTATGTATTGTATCATGGCTATTTACATTCTGGAAAGATGTTGTATTATTATTATTGAACTCCTTATAGAATACTCATGCACTTGTAACACCGGGTTTTGGGGTTATACTAGTTGATGCTTACAGTTTCGTATATTATTATCGATTTTTATTTCTTTTACAAACTACAAATATTGTACGTTTCCGTGGATTAAGAAGGGTAAATCTTCTTCCTTATTAAAATATATGTTTTCGAAAGTAATAAAATGAGTAATTAAATTGGTAAATCACCGTTGGCTTGCCTGACGGTGGCGTTAGGCGTCATCAGAACCTATAGTGGATTTTGGGTCGTAATAGCTTGGTATCAGAGCATTGAGTTCACTTAGGTCTCACGAGTCATGANTTCTGGATCGGGCCGAACGACCTCGACATAATCGTGCGTTATATCGCTAGTAGTCTGAATATTCACGAGATAATCTTTCCACTGATGCCCAGCATTTTATATGGTATTCCTTATGTATTTGATATTGGCACTTGACCCTTTGTTTGAGCTGTTAAGGTAGAATACAAGATCGAGAAATTCATACTTTAAATGAAATATTTGGAAGATTATGTAACTACAGATTTGCCCCACTATCGTTGTGCACTTCATATCTGTCATGAATTATTATATTATTTTATTGGACCTCTAGTAAGTGTCGATGTCGACCCCTCGTCACTACTTCTCTAGGGTTAGACTAGATACTTACTGGGTACGCGTTGATTTACGTACTCATGTTGTACTTCTACACTAAATGTGCCGGATCTGACAAGTTCATTTGGCGCTCATCTTGGCGCGCAAGCACACCTGTTGAGGGGACTTTATGTGAGCTGCATTTCAAACTACGCATCGTAGTCTACCGAGTCTCCATTGTACTATGTATTTTATCATGGCTATTTACATTCTGGAAAGATGTTGTATTATTATTATTGAACTCCTTATAGAATACTCATGCACTTGTAACACCGGGTTTTGGGGTTATACTAGTTGATGCTTACGNTTGGTTGGGCAATTTTTGGAGCTTTTGGAGGGAAGATTTTCATCATCTATGGCAAGGTAAGTTATTTCCACCTATTGTAAGTTAAACACATGGATTCTATAGGGATTTAAATATGGAAATTTGTAGAAATTGTGGAATTTTATTAGAAAACCTAGAATTTGGTATTTTTGGAATTTGACCACGAAATTGGACATGAAAATTGGAATAAATCATATATTTGGGTTCGTAATGTTATGCGTAAAGGTTATCTTCGAGACATTTTGAAATCCTGGCACGTGGGCCCGAGGATCGACTTTGTTGACTTTAGAGCGGAGTTGGGGATTGTTATGAATTGATTAATTATGGGTAATAAAGTATATATTTATGGATTCGCACATTTGTTTGACTAGTTTTCGAGAGACGGGCATCAGTTTGAGGTGTTTGAGAGATGTTGGAGCCGGTCAAGGAACTTCGGAGCGAGGTAGGTTTCTTATATAATCTTGTGAGGGGGAAACTACCCCTTAGGTGATAATTATTGTTATGTTCAACTAGTTGTGGGTTCTATGTACGCACGAGGTAACAAGAGTCCGTACGTAGCTAAATCATGTTTATGTCCGGGTAGACTTAGGACCTTATCATGTAATATTTGAATTGTTTGGACTCATTTTATTTGCCGGCCTAATTAATTGAATTTACAATTGAACTTGATTTAAACATAAATATATGTATACTAGGCCGATCCTTATCACTCTGAGTTGTTGGCTAGTAATTTGAGAAACGATAAATATTATATTCCCTTTGTGCTCATGTACTGTATTGTAAGCACGTATCTCGTAATTCAGTAACTTATTTCCTTTCTTGTGGAGCGGGCCGAACGCCTCGGCAGTATAATAAATACATCTATGATTCGTGCCGCTCGACCCTCGACAGTGTACACATTATTCTGGATCGGGCCGAACGACCTCGACATAATCGTGCGTTATATCGCTAGTAGTCTGAATATTCACGAGATAATCTTTCCACTGATGCCCAGCATTTTATATGGTATTCCTTATGTATTTGATATTGGCACTTGACCCTTTGTTTGAGCTGTTAAGGTAGAATACAAGATCGAGAAATTCATACTTTAAATGAAATATTTGGAAGATTATGTAACTACAGATTTGCCCCACTATCGTTGTGCACTTCATATCTGTCATGAATTATTATATTATTTTATTGGACCTCTAGTAAGTGTCGATGTCGACCCCTCGTCACTACTTCTCTAGGGTTAGACTAGATACTTACTGGGTACGCGTTGATTTACGTACTCATGTTGTACTTCTACACTAAATGTGCCGGATCTGACAAGTTCATTTGGCGCTCATCTTGGCGCGCAAGCACACCTGTTGAGGGGACTTTATGTGAGCTGCATTTCAAACTACGCATCGTAGTCCACCGAGTCTCCATTGTACTATGTATTGTATCATGGCTATTTACATTCTGGAAAGATGTTGTATTATTATTATTGAACTCCTTATAGAATACTCATGCACTTGTAACACCGGGTTTTGGGGTTATACTAGTTGATGCTTACAGTTTCGTATATTATTATCGATTTTTATTTCTTTTACAAACTACAAATATTGTACGTTTCCGTGGATTAAGAAGGGTAAATCTTCTTCCTTATTAAAATATATGTTTTCGAAAGTAATAAAATGAGTAATTAAATTGGTAAATCACCGTTGGCTTGCCTGACGGTGGCGTTAGGCGTCATCAGAACCTATAGTGGATTTTGGGTCGTAATAGCTTGGTATCAGAGCATTGAGTTCACTTAGGTCTCACGAGTCATGAGCAAATTTAGTAGAGTCTTGCGGATCGATACAGAGACGTCTGTACTTATCTTCGAGAGGCTATAGGGCTGTTGGGAGCACTTCCCTTCTTGATTCCTCATTGTGCGATTTGATTCCTTTGAGGCTTATGCCTTTATTTCCTTCCTACTCTATCTTATGCGACGTGAATCGCTTGGTATCAGTTGGGAATTGAGGAGTTGTAATGTTACTGCAGATGTGGTGCATGATATTTTTCCTTGTGTACTCGAGCAAGTTATTATCGTCGTCTTGTGGAAGGGGGTTATGTCGTTCCATGCCATGTATCCGTATTGCCTATAGTTTTGAGGCTATGTACAGATTGATATGATGATCATGCGTTGTTATCGCACGGTGTTGGTGTAATGTTAGGGTACTCGTTTATGTGTCGAGGCAGTGAATGACTTGAAAGGAGGATTTCTCAGTGCATGATTTAGAGGTTCAACATTTAATTCCAGCCGAGGAAAGGCAATCAGACTATGGTTGTTCAGGGTTTGGTTGATGGAGTAACGAGACTTGAGATTTTCGAGCATGGTGAAATTTTCATTGTGATGCGGTGTCGTCGTCCTTGTCTGAACGCATTAAGGTTTGCCAGTGTTATGGTCTTCTTTGATTTGCCTTCGAGGCAGAGTGTGGTGGAATAGTGTCTAAGAAGCAGTTGTCAAAGAATGGCGGTGTGTAGCGATTTCAGAATCAAACCGGTGCTTCGGACGTCGATGTCTCAAGAAAGATGATCTTCTAGGAGGTTTAGAGTTGGTAGTAATTCATTAGTTCAGGTGCTACATGTATGAATTGATTTGGGGCAACATTTGGGCAGAAAGGTATGAGGAAGGCATGGCGGGAAGTCTCACACGGTGGTTGAATTACTAGCAAGTCAAGTATGAAAAGCAGAGGTCGAGAAGTTGCTTAAAGGAGATGGTTTAACCGAAGTAAGAGTGGCATATTAGCATATGGATTCTGTGGTAGGATAGATGCGTGCCTTGAGAAAGTTTAGAGTGGTTTGGGAATCATGGTGGAAAAGTGACTAGGTCTACGGATTTTATTTGGGATGGTGGCTATTGTATTGAGGAACATTGAATATGGCAGAAAGGAGTTTTCTTGAAATGAAGAGGGGTATGAAAACTTGATTATCGTTGGGATGCAACATGACTTTGAGTTTGGGATGTATTGTCGCACTTTTAGTTGATGTCAATGGGGAATGAACAGACTTGTACAGCTAGTGGATAAGCACGGGCTCAAGAGGGTTTACTAATTTCGTGGTAGTCGTACCTAGTACAGCGTCATTGAGAGATGTCAGTATGGAATTCCACAGGTAGGCTATCTCCTGTGAATAAGTTAGCGGTTACGTAATTTTGATGAAGTTTCTACGAAGAGTTCTACTTACTACCCGCCAGAAGGTCGAATGTGCGATTGTGGCTGATAATTCGGAATATTCATAAAAAGTTTAACAAGAGACTACAAGAAATTTGATGGGTTCACGGTACGAGATCATGGTAATTAAGAAGGAGGAATCTTGGTGGGTTCTAGGTTTATGTGATTGTAGCTTAAAGCCAAGTGGCGGGAGCCCACCGTCTACGATTGGATCGCGTGGTTGTCTACTTGTGCAGCTTCTGGTTATCGGTGCATTGGTGGATTATTTATGACTAAAAAATAAACATCAGGGGTAATTTAGCAAAGGATTTGATGAATGTGTGCTATATTTCGCCTTATCGATTCATGCGCAGATTTTGGGGAGGCTCGGAGTTTATGCTTCTGGTAGATGTGATGTACAAAGGAAATAATTCAGCCGATTACTTCTTTGGGGAGTGTTCATGTGCTTACAGCACACTAGAGTTTGGCTTATATTCGGGACCAAGTCAGAGTGGGTGACTCTTAACAGTAGTTCTAAGGGGTTCGTTATGTGGGTGGGAGACCGGGATTTTGCAGCAGAGTGTGAAGGATACATGTAGAATTTTCTATGTTATCATCGGGTGTGCGGGGCAGTTTTGGAAAAATAGGAGAAACAGTTTCAGATTCACGGAAGGTATTTCAGAATAGTATACCAGTTGGAGATGCTATTGTACGCATGAGGAAGGTATGAGATGGTTCGTGGGTACTGAGACCATGTGGTCTCGTGAAGTGGGTCACTCGGGAGGAGTGTTGTGAGTTTCGTTATGATTCTTGAATGGAGATGCTATTATTTCTAAGGTAATTTGAAAGTAAATTGGAAGAAGTTGGGGTCGGTTAGTAAGGATTGAATCAACATGATTGTGGCAATGGTCAGTTCGTTCAACATGTGAAATTATACATGTGGTTTGCGGTTGTACGCGCGGGCTTGAGAACCACCACAACTAGATTGATTTGGGGAGGTATTTGATTCTAATAGCCTTGTTATGTGTAAATGGATTTCAGAAGAGTCTTGACAGTTTAGACCACGACTTGAGGTTTGTATTTTCTGCGGTTTGGGAATTCAGTTGCGTGTTACATTGGCTCTTCTGAAATGAGCTAAGTGAAAGATTTCTAGCCAATAAAGTGTTTATTCTATTGGTAGTTAAGGGGTTATGATGAATTCGTGTATTCTCACGTAGCGGTATGATAGGTGCAGTGAGCGGCATGGGAATTTGAAAGTTGAGAATTGAGGTTGCTGTTCGGTGTTGACAAGAATGTCACGAGCTCGGATGAGCAGGGGAGAATTCAGATGTTCAGAGTAAGCTGGCATTTTATTTAGTGTCACCTGAGAACAAAGTTTTGTGTAAGAGGCTTGGTGTATTGATTTGCGGATTCTTGATTTGCTTTACAGAATTAGAACAGTTGGTGGTATGGATGTGCAGATTTTGCTACCTGGTGTGAAGGGTCGTGGGAGAGTATCCCACGGGGAAATATGTATAAGTGTGACATGTTAGTCACTTGATTGTTAAAGATTGAAACCAAGCATGGATATTATGGTACTATCGTTAATGTGAGAGTTTATGCCTGGAAGGCGCTCTATTCTTTTGGTTGTGATCTATGGGAGTTTGGTCCGGAGTGGATGGCTGCTCGTGTGTGTCATGAATGAGGCCATTGTGGATCCTTGGAAGATTATTGGCCCAGTATGGGATGACCAAAACTGGCTTGGGGTCCGTTGGTGGGTCTAATGTGAATGTGTGCTCTACATCAGGTCGGATGTGTTCGTTCGGCATATCATTGCTTGCGGAGGAGTCTTCGAGCGTTGGGTGTTATTCCCATCATCAGCTAATCCATGTAATACTTTATTGTGACATGTGGGTTATGAGACAGCTTGATTATTCGTACATGTGTTGTGATCCCATGTAGTTTGTGGTGTTACATGAGCAGGATGGCTCTCGAGATGCAGGTCATTTATTGCACCTTAGTTGTGCTTGGGTTTCGAGTGTATGGCGCTATTCGTCTCCTCAGGATTTGTATTATGCACTTGGCGTGCTTGTGGTCGATATTCGGGTAATTCGTAAGTATAAGCGGTACGACTTAATGTGTGTGTTTTCTTCTTGATTGTTATATGCGGATCGGGTGGCACGCCATCACGGGTATATTGTTTGGATCGGGTGGCACGCTGCCACGGGCATATTGTGTGGATCGGGTTACATACCGCAACAGTGTCATATTGGATCGGGTTGCATGACACAACTGTGAGATGTTGAGCATAGTTCCTTACACTTATTTTGTATGCCTTGTTTTTCATCCCTGAGGTAGGTTCATAGCATCTATTCGGCCGTTTTATTTGTTGCGCTGGCTGGGTAATTCCCTGTTAGAGTTCGTTCTTCCTTATGTGTTACATTCATGTTTTTAGCTTGTCGGCGCATTGTGAGTGTCATATGAGATTTTTGGCAGTGTTTGAGATGGCTCATTGCCTGAGCAGCTTGTACTGGGTGAGACAAGGTTATTAAACCTGGGATCAGTGCGATCAGAGTTATGTAGGGTATTTAAAGAGCAAATATCGTTATTCAGTTCAGAATGAGGTAATGGTCCTTGTGAGGAGGAAAGACTCCATGACTTGTTGATTCAGTAGGTAGTTATTAATTTCTACACATCTCTACCGCCGTGGCAGTATTTCGAGAGTTGGAACATGACTTATATGCGTCATGAGGGGTATTGCGGGCACTAGATGCGTGAAATTCCAGCTATTATGGTCGGAGTATGTTATTATGGGCCGACTTATGTGGTGCATGGTGTGATTTCAATATAGGTGCATGATCATGTTTTGGTACAGTGTGTGGTGATTGATACGGTGTTCGAATGTTAGAATCAGGTCTTGTAGAGAAATTCGGAGGTTGGAATTTGGTTCTAAGGCTTTTTGACTAAATAAAAGGGAGGATCTTTAGTCTGGCTTAAGCTAATGTGCTCAACTGGGTTGTGGTGGCACGGGTAGGTGCGAGAGGTGTTAAAAAGTGATTTTGGACAACTATGGGGTAGTTCTTAGCACGTTTGAGGACGAACATATCTTTAAGTGGGGGAGAATGTAACGACCCGACTAGTCGTTTTGAGCTTTAGCGCGTCGTTCGGCGGTTTGAGGCTTCACTTTATGCTTTATGACTGGTACGTGTAGTCGGAATTGAATTTCGGGAAGTTCAGAGTTGATTTGGAAAGAAAATTCTAATTTCAGAAGCTTTAAGTTGGAAGAATTGACTAAGGTTTGACTTTTGAGTAAATGACCTCGGAATCAAGATTTGAAGGTTCAATACATTCGTATGATGATTTTGGACTTGCGCGTGTGTTCGGGTTGAGTATCGGGTGGTCCGGGAGCATTTCGGCGCTTATTATGGAAAATTGGCATTTTGAAAGTTTAGAATTTCATAAGTTTGGTTTGAAGTAGATTTTGATGTTATCGATGTCCGTTTGGGGTTCCGAGCCTTGGAATAGGTTCGTATTTGATTTGTGGCTTGCGCGCAAAGTTTGGCATCATTCCGGAATGTTTTGATATAGTTCGGACGTATTCGTCAAAGTTAAAAGTGTAAAATTTTAAAGAAGGATTTTGATCGTCGATTCGTAGTTTCGATGTTGTTTGGCATGATTTGATGCCTCGATTAAGTCTGTGTCGTGTTTTGGGATGTGTTCGTATGTTCGGACGGGGTCCCGGGGGCCTCGGGTGCGGATCGGATCGAAAACATATCGAGTTTGGGCTTGGGAGAAGTGCCGAGGTAGCTGGGATCTAGTGCAATCGCACCTACGTGGAAATGGCCGCAGGTTCGAGCCCGCAGAAGCGGTAGCATGGTAGCAGAAGTGGCATTTGGATTGAGTCGGGATGGCTGCAGATGCGAGGCTATTTTCGCATCTGCGCTATTTTCGCATCTGCGAGCCCGCAGATGCGATGAATGTTCCACAGAAGTGGAAGAGGCCAGCTGGGCGAAGGTCCGCAGGTGCAAAGTTTGGACGCGCAGATGCGCATCTGCAACAGTGGAGGAGGAACCGTAGAAGTGGGGGATGGATCTTTGGTGCTGGACCACAGGAGCGGTCAAGGCTCCGCATAATCGAGACCGTAGGAGCGGTTAGGGCTCCACAGAACCGAAACCGCAGGAGCGGATTTTTGTCCGCAAAAGCGGACTTGGCTGGGCTTAGTGGGAACCGCACTTGCGATGCGAATTTCTGCAGGTGCGGAGCCGCAGAAGCGGTTAATGGACCGCAGGAGCGAAGGTCGCTGGGCAGTGAGGTATTTTAAATCCGAGACTTAGCCCATTTCTCTCACATTTTCATTTGGTTGGGCGATGTTTGGAGCTCTTGCAGGGGAGATTTTCATCATCTATGGCACGGTAAGTTATTCCCACCTATTGTAAGTTAAACACATGGATTCTATAGGGATTTAAACATGGAAATTTGTAGAAATTGTGGGATTTTGGTAGAAACCCTAGAATTTGGTATTTTTGGAATTTGACCTCGAAATTGGACATGGAAATTGGGATAAATCATATATTTGAGTTCGTAATGTTATGGGTAAATGTTATCTTCGAGAAATTTTGGAATCCGGGCTCGTGGGCCCGAGGGGCGACTTTATTAACTTTTACAGCGGAGTTGGAGATTGTTATGAATTGATTAATTATGGGTAATAGAGTATATATTTATGGATTCACACATTTGTTTGACTAGTTTTGGAAAGACGGGCATCAGTTTGAGGTGTTGGAGCCGGTCAAGGAACTTCGGAGCGAGGTAAGTCTCCTGTCTAACCTTGTGAGGAGGAAACTACCCCTTAGGTGATAATTATTGTTATGTGCAACTAGTTGTGGGTGCTTATGCACGAGATGACGAGAGTCCGTACGTAGCTAAAGCATGTTTATGTCCGGGTAGACTTAGGACCTTATCATGTCATATTTGAATTGTTTGGACTCATTTTATTAGCCGGCCTAATTAATTGAATTTAGAATTGAACTTGATTTAGACATAAATATATGTATACCGGGCCGATCCTTATCACTCTAAGTTGTTGGCTAGTAATTTGAGAAACGATAAAGATTATATTCCATTTGTGCTCATGTACTGTATTGTAAGCACGTGTTTCGTAATTCGGTAACTTCTTTCCTTTCTTGTGGAGTGGGACGAACGCCTCGGCAGTATAATAGATGCATCTATGGTTTGTGCCGCTCGACCCTCGGCAGTGTACGCATTATTCTAGATCGGGCCGAACGACCTCGGCAGAATCGTGTGTTATATTGCTAGTAGTCCGAATATTGACGAGATAATCTTTCCAATGATGCCCGACATTTTATATTGTATTCCTTATGTATTTGATACTTGCACTTGACCTTTTTTTTTGAGATGTTTAGGTAGAATACAAGGTCGAGAAATTCATAATTTGAAAGAAATATTTGGAAGATTATGTAACTTACAGATTTGCCTCACTATCGCTGTGCACTTCATATCTGTCATGAATTATTATATTATTTTATTGGACCTCTAGTAAGTGTCGATGTCGACACCTCGTCACTACTTCTCTGGGTTTAGGCTAGATACTTACTGGGTACGCGTTGATTTACGTACTCATGCTGCACTTCAGCACTAAATGTGCAGGATCTGACAAGTTCATTTGGCGCTCATCTTGGCACGTAGGCGCATCTGTTGAGGGGACTTTATGTGAGCTGCATTCCAGGATTCGCATCGTAGGCCACCGAGTCTCCATTGTACTATGTATTTTATCCTGTCTATTTACATTATGGACATATGTTGTATTATTATTATTGAACTCCTTAGAGAATGCTCATGCACTTGTGACACCGGATTTTGGGGTTAACTAGTTGATGCTTACGGTATCATATATTATTATCAATTTCCATTTCTTTTATAAACTACAAATGTTGTATGTTTCCGTGGATTTAGAAGGGTAAATCTCCTTCCTTATTAAAAGCTATATTTTTGAAAGTAATAAAATGAGTAATTAAATTGGTAAATCACTGTTGGCTTGCCTGGC
>AWOL01S0080975.1:0-21170 GCA_000715115.1 Nicotiana otophora | reverse complement strand
CACACACACACACACACACACAAAAAGTTGATGATTGAGCATCAATGATTTGAGTTATTTTTTTTAACGTACTTGTGGTATTAAATTGGAACAAAACAAAATATGAATGATTAAGTTGCTTTTGTAAGATTTTCACGAGGGATTAGAATATGCTATATGATTTTGACATCGACAAAGACACAACATCCCTCATGAGGGTATTTAACAATTTCAAGACAATGATAGGGGAATTGAATCCCTCAAGTAGCTTGTACAAAGAACTGAAGATTTGCCTCTATCTCAAATTGGAACATAACTAGTTGATTTGTGTAATGTTATGTCTCTTTCAGTCTTATAATTAACGGTGACTGTCATATTCGAATGTTTCTGTAGTTTCTTCGTTTAACTGCTCAGATTGCACTCAGTATCCAAAAAATTTCACTTCTATATGATCTGATTCTTTGTCCCTTTTTTTTTCCTTCCCTTTTTGTCTAGGTGAAAAAATGGGCAGAACTGTTGAATACTTTCTGCACCTCTGGAAAGCTTGAATTGGAACTTATGTACAAAGTCCAAGTCCAGTGCTACGAGGATGCTAAACTGATGAAGTTGTTCCCTGAAATTGTAAGGTCTCTCTATGACCAAGATGTGCTGGCAGAAGATACCATTCTTCATTGGTTCCGTAAAGGAACAAACCTTAAGGGCAGGTAGGTGTTTGTTTTGTCTTGGTCTTTAGTACTTTGTTTGGCCAAAATAAAGATGTTAATGAGTTATTCCCCGAAGAGGGGAGACTAGCTCGAATGAGTTATGTTCCAATTATTTATTGTGTTAATCTTGTCTGCGTTTTAATGGGGTTAGTGTCTTAAAATTTGTTGCAGGCAAAACTTTGTCAAGTCGCTGGAGCCCTTTGTGAAATGGCTGGAGGAGGCGGAGGAAGAGGAATGAATTTCTTGTCATACTGCATCTCCGGTGCAGCTGACCGTATCTGAAACGTCTTTTTCCTGATGAGTAGTTATATTCCCCTTGAGGACTGAATGAATAAGACTTCTGAATATTCACACCAATTGACAGTTTGTTATGCTGCTGATGTTATGAATTTCATCTGTATGAGTTTGCTTCCTTGGATCTTTATATTCATATATTCGTATGCATCTTTCTTGTTTTCTCGATTTATAATTTAACTAGGTTGTGTGAGATAACCACTTCTTCAAGGCCTTTCAAAAGATAATCGCTTTCTCATCAATCAAGCTGCGTTAGTAAGAAAATGATACTAGGAAGATTGGAGGAAATTGATCAGATGTGCTTATTTGTTTGTTGACGCACATCTCAGCTCATTTAACTCAACAGATGGTTCAAATTTTTTCTGTATTATCTGATTTGTGCCTCATTGATTCTTTGGTAGTTCTGTGAACTATTTGCCGAGTGTTTGTGGTCAACTTATACTCCACCTCTTCACGGTAAAGAGTTTTTGGCAGTTATTTTTATGTGGAATCGGGCGTCAAAAATTTGAAAAGAAAGGAATAGATTGACTTTACTGGTTATAAAGAAAAAAATCCGAAGCATCTCAGGACGTGCATTTACTTTGTGATCAGTTCCACTGGGTGGCCTATGGGTGTACATAGGCCGGGTTGGTTCGGGTTTTTCAATTATCAAACCAAATCAATTGTCTCGGATTTTTAAATCTATAAACCAAACCAAATCAACAGAATAATTTTTCAATCTAGATTTTTTTTTTGTTTTCTCGGATTTTTCGGGTTTTTTCCGACAAAATCTTCATAGCATAAAATTTATAATTTGTGCTCTAATATTTCTTAAGTCCTAGTAGGATAAAACTACATAAGATGTTATTCAATAAAATAATACAAAATAATGTGAGATGAGTCATAATTATACTAAAATACTCAACAAATTGCATAAAATAATATTGCTAATTAATAAGTCATAATAAAAATAAACATAATCTAAAAGTACTAAATCATGTTAAAATAAGTACGACCAATAAGAACTAAGTATTAATTACATGACTAAATAATATTAAAAGTAAGTTATGCATTTTCACTATCTAAAGTAATGAAAAACTAAGAAAATAAATATCCAATACTATTGTCATTCGTAGTGTTGAATTGAAATTTTTTGTTAGCATTTTCATTGATTTGATTTTGCTTTGGACTTTATTTGAATCACTAACTTCTATAGGCTATAAAACATATTTGACCATTCAAAAGTTCTAAGTCCAAGCTTGAAATAATACATTAAAAGAGAGAACTATGAAAAAATTTTAAAAATATTTATAAATTATATTACAATAATTATTTTTATGTATAAAATATTTTAAAAATTGTATATATGTAATGTCGGGTTGGTTTGGTTTCGGTTTGATTTTTTTTAGTTTAAACCAAACCAAACCAATTATGTTCGGTGTTTTGTTTTCTAGCACCAAGCCATAGTCGGGTTTTTTTTCTCGATTTGACTTGGATTAACGGTTTGGTACGGTTTGTCGGTTTTCTTTGTACACCCATAAGTTCCACCGTACGTCCTTGCCCGTCGTTTTATTTACTAATGGCTTTCGCTAGTAGCTTGTTTTGGTGGTTGTGAATTGTGATGTATCATTTCATAATGTATTGTATTGTATTGAGTACTGTACTATTTAGATGTATATAATGTTTGGATAGATTGTATTGTTACCGTCGTTTCATGATACCATGTACCAACAATATGAATAACAAACTTGTAATATTATAAAATAAAATAAAAAGTTAAGGCACAAGGTTAAATTATTACTCTGTCCAATTACTTCGCTTTCTCCTTGCTTCTGATTGGTACTGTGTAGTATAAAGTAGGAAAAATTATGCGACACATGAAACATTTACACTATATTTATAAGTGATACAAGTTAATAACAATTGAACAGTAGTTACGAATGATAACTAAATAAATTATAGCTATTATGCTCTAAACTATAGTGGTTTATGAAAATTCCTTCTTATTAAATAGAGTTAGCTGCAATAATATCTTAAGTGACCTAGCAGTATTTTTATCTCACATGTGTATAGAACTTAAACTCCATATTTATTAGTTTGACGATATTGGGATAAGAATAAAATGAAAAAATACTTACATAAAACGCAAAAAAAAGGGAAGATGGAGAGAATTTAATATCCAACTTGCATACCTAATAAGTCGAAAATTTGAAGTGTTTGAGATGCGAATAACAGTTAAGTCAGAGTAGACTGCATGCCTCCTAGAAGTTGAAAAGATATACTTCCTCCGTTTCAATTTAAGTGAACCTATTTCCTTTTTAATTCGTGCCAAAAAGAATGACCACTTTCCTTATTTGGAAACAATCTACCTTTATGCAATGATTTATAGCCACACAAAATATATGTGCCTCATTTTACACCACAAGTTCAAAAGTCTTCTCTCTTTTCTTAAACTCCGTGCCCAGTCAAATAAATTCACATAAATTAACGGGAGAGTATATGAATATGATGATCAGTTGATAGTAGTGGGTGCAAGAAACATGATAAGATACATATCAGTTAATAATAGTGATTTTTTTGTTATTTTTATTTTGTAAAGGTAGAGTTTTGGTCGGCTTGTGCAATTCTTGATTAATGCACCAAGTACTTACTATCGCTAGTAGAGATACCGAACAACTTTTAACAGCATTGGAATTCATTTATCCTATCATATATTATAATTAAGCACCTTATAATCGCATAAATAATTTCACGTTCTCCTGTATCTTAACCATACCATATCTTATGCAATCACATAACTTTACAAGCTAGCAAGGACATTAGCCAACGAGGAGGTGTCTTACTTTTTTGCTACATATATTTTTCTTCAACACACACCCCCCCTCCCCCCCAAAATATACTATATATATATATATATATTCAAAGCAACTCCAGATATTGATCAAGAATGATGAACTGAAACCACAACACAAAGAGCCACTGCCATTAATTCCAACTGCACTGAAATTAAGTCCTTATAACAACTACAACAACAATATTCAAATACACTAACATGCATATACAGTAACATTCTTAAGGACGGTCCTTATGCTGACAAGTCTAAGCAACAACATACCTTACCTCTGCCTCAAAGGAGTAGAGAGATTGTTTCCGATAGACTCTCGACTCAAGAAGACGAAAAGATACAATATATCAGTAGCAGCAACAGAAACCATAAAAATAATAACAGCATCGTAAGAACCAGAAAATAGATGGAGACAATAAACATAGTGACAAATTCAGAATTTAGACATTGTGGTTATTGAGTTTAGAGAATAAGGTTTGAAATTTATATCTACTGTATATAGTACAAGATATAGAAGCTCTAGATTCTAGCGGACTCAAACCCATATTTGGATCCCTGAATGATTGATGGATTCCTTGTGCTAATTAATCAAATCAGTCAATTTCTTTTGCAGTACAACTGCACTGACACCTGATATATCACTCACCTGCAAAATGATTCATTTGATAGTAAATATTCCTATAATGATATAATTTGCAGGTAAGGCACCATGCCCTCCTTATTGTTTTCACTTATTAGATCTTCTAATATACATGTAGGGATTGCTCTTGATTAAAAAAAAGAGTTTATTTCTGTACACATAATGTAAATATTCTTTTAAACTGTTTAGATCACCTGACGGATACAAGTTAACTTATATATTTTGATAATGTAAAGAAATTTTTACACTATTAGATTATCCAATAAATATATCAATGTAATCAATTTCGTAAAAAGTAGGATTTACAATCTTGAAAGCAAGACAAGTTACGGTAAAATTATCTAATAATGTAATTTTTTTTATATACCATTGATATATATAAGTTGAATTCAGAGGATAATTATAAGTAACTGCCCATAAAGAGTGAACTAAGCACCCGAAGAATAGGGCATGTGCGGTGTTTGACTGTGCATGCAGTTTGAGGCAAAAAAAAAAGACATTTGCTACATACCAAAATTACCGTGGGAACTTATGGTCTTAGATATATTATGATGGTTTTAGGTGGTAAGAGCACCTCATAAAAGATGAAATAGGAAGTTTAAAACTAAAAAGTTTCAAAATATATAAAAGTACCATAATCTTTTGAACATACTAAAAGGAAAGTGTGCCATATAAGATGGAGAAGAAATTATACTAATGAAAAAACTAGGATAGAAACCCTAACCAATAATACTTGGATTACTCAATATGTGACATTTAATTTTTCATACCTGACATTGAATCCTGATCAAAGTCCATTCATCTTGTTTGGAATTAACACAACTAACGACATTTAGCCCTTCTAGGAATAGCCATCTTAGCACTTTGGACAAAGGAAACATTTCCTCTTTATGACTATTGACATTAATCAAAATCTCCATACCATCTTGACATATGTTTACTGTCACAAAATTGTTGTGCACATAACTTGCTGAAGAACTTCCATTTTCAGCACCCAAATTATCCAATGAATTCTTGATTTGTTTTCTTCTATTGTCTAACTCTTCTATATTCTTCTGAAGATGCCTTATATAATTCACAGCTATCTGCATGTGATCTGATGCTGAACGTTTGCCCTAAATTTGCAATCAAAATTCACTCCATATTATTATCTAGCTTTAATTAAAAGGTAATACAATATTATGCATATACAGTTACAGAATACATTGTAGCTAAATATGAATTTTTTTGCAGCTAAATACTTTAACCACACTAACAATTTTTTGGTAAGTAGGTAGGGATGGCGTAGATAAAAAATAGTTACAATCAAAACTTAACTTGTTCTATGGCTAAGTAAATAGCCATGGAATTTTAATTTTTTTGGCTATTGTCAGGTATACTAAACCACATTCATTATATCCATAGACTGTATATGCATCATAATAATATTGTAGTGAGGTAAATCTTCTTGATCTATCTACTCAAGAAAACCTTCTAAAACAACAAAAAGAAAGATAGAGAAAGGCTATCTGCATGAAAAGAGGAAGTAAATAGAGCGATAACTTAACACAATATTTGGTTGATAATGAAAAATAATAGTATTTGAAGTTGAAGTTGAAAAATTGTATTTGAGAGCTGATTTTGTACATAAATTTCGCTTGAAATACTCCTCAAACAAGTATTTCTGAGCAAATACTAATAAAACTCCTTTTTCACTTCAATATTTCACAAGTATTTCACATAACGAGGTTCTAACATATACAAATATTGAAGTTCAATATTTACAAATACTAATGGACAAATGAGACTATATTTCTACTTATACTGAAATATGAAGAGAGTAAAATGAAGGAATCATCACCTTGATAAACTCAAGGGGAAGAAGGGATCTAAGAGAAGTAAGAAGATTTGCCATTTCTTGCCTTCTATGCCTTTCAACATTTCTGTGCACAACTTTCTTGGAATCATCATTACTACTTATAGTAATTTCTTGCCTTCTATTGACGGAAGACGTAATTGTTGGGACTGAGGCGTAGTTATTGTTGTTGTTGACTGAAGAAATTTCGCGTGGACCACCTATAAGATCTTGATTAGGGATTTGGTCTTGTTGGCAAAATCCATTTAATTGGAAATTAGGAATCTGAAGTAGCTGGTGATGATGATGATGATCTTGTTCAATATTTTGTTTACTACTAAAGATCTCCCAAAGATAATTATCCATTGAACTAAACCTATGGCTTTTCCTCTTTTGGGTATTCTAATGGAAGATGTTAAAGAACAAGATACGTTAGTTAGGGTTCTGAGATCTCCACAATATCTTCATAATAAAGGAGATGACACACTGACCTACGCTAACCACACTAATTGTTTATTCAAATTTTCTAATGGTTACTATTCTTATCTACGCTTCTAAAGTTCTAGTCCCACCATTTGCTTTCACACTTGCCTTTTAATTTATTTAGCTTCATTTTTAATAGTTAATATATAAATTGATCGTGTAAAAGAATTTTATACTAACTTCTCTATAACATAATTAATGTATAACAACCCCTCACAATAAAAGCTAAACGTATCTCGAAACCGATCTTTTATATTATGTTATAATATATGTTATCTATAACAATATTTCATTATAATATCCAAAACATATCGAAACAAACGCGGCTATTATAGAGGTTTGATTGTATCAAGCAAGGACGGAGCTAGAGGGGTGGAGGGGAGTCTCAACCCCCTCGGTCAAAAAATTACAATGCATATCTCATTGCTATCACATTATTTAGCGCATTACAAGTTATGTTGGATTAGTAACCTAAAAAATAAGACAGGTTGTTTGCTAGTTGATTAAAATATACTGGTAGTGCACATATGAATAAATTCCATTTTCAATTATTTGTTGAGAGATTGTCTTCTTTTATTTGTTTTTGTATTTTGGCTAGTCATTTCCACCTACATCGGAAAAAACCTCCTCGTGGTCAAAGTCGTATCGTGTTGGTTTATTTTTTTATGAAAGATAAATAAGAATTAACCCAAATAGCCGTTCACCTAATTGCTTAAATAAAATATAGCCGGTGAAGGTATAATATATGCATAATCTATGTATTATATGTGTATAATTATGTATAATCAATGTATAAATCATGTATATGGCTAGAAAAAGTAAATAATGAATATGGACGACTATTTGTGTAAAATCCCAAAATAAAAAGTTAATCGCAATACGTACCTGGTTTTTTAAGTCAACAAGTATTTGATTGTTTCTTTTCATTTTTGGAGACTTTTCATTATTCTTTTGCTCAAGCAGAAATAATATAGTAAAAGAAATAGTTATTATAAGTACTGTTGTATGTCGGGTTTCATATGGCAATTAATATGAAAATTTAGCTCTTTCAATAACATATCCGTTCAAAAAATAAAAAACAACAAGATCAAATATTTTCTAGAAGATAACATTGCATGTGTACTATTTCTTATTATGTCACGCATACCTGGGACATGAGTTTGGTCATAATAGGATGAGATCAAATACCTGGAGTTTGACAACCTTTTTCAGACATTTTGTTCCAAGTTAGAGACAGAGGCGGAGCCAGGATTTCAAGTTTATGAGTTCGAGATTCTAATCGTTTTAAGTTATTGAGTTTTAAATCAATAATCTATATATTGAATAAATTTTTAAAGATAAATACATGGTACCGCTCCGCACCTTGTTAGAGAGTCATTTCATAATATGGTGGGTCTGCAAATTATCTCATATCTGGCCTATTGCTTTACAATCTTGCTGTCCAATTCTTTTTAGTCGGTGATATAAGCTTATGTCCTAACGTGTTCCCCAACTTCCGGATTGTGAAAATTTGGGTAATTTCTTTTTTAAATAACAGTGGACTAGTGGTTTCTGGATCAGCTTTTACCACTACTTAAAAAATAAGAATTAGTGATAATTTATCAAAAAATTATGTTAGTTACGAATAATTTAGCGATAAATTAACTATGAAATTCGTAGCTAATTTTTTTTTGGAATGTATGTACTTTGCTACTTCTCACCATTTATCTCTATCCACAAAAAATTGGACAAATGAAATTGAGAGTAAGTTTCAATTACCGACACTTTTAGAGCACCTAACCAAATCTTGGGAATCTAAAATGTCTAATATGAATTTATGAAGACTTAATTTTGATTCTATGGATATGATTTTACTAGCCCTAAAACAGACCACCCGTCGTTACAAGGTATATCAATCACAATTTTTTTTTTTTTCCCAAAGAAAAATAGATAAATGTTGGGTGTCAATATTTAAGTTAATTGTTTAAGTTGATCCAAAAGCAAACGATCCTCTAATTGATTAAGTCTTCCGCCAAATAGTAAGATCAACACCACTACTATGTTTTGGGTAGTTTTCCTTCTAATGTATGCTTTTATATTTATGCAGAATCAATATCCACAAAAATCTTTTAAAAAAAGAAAAGAAAAGAAGAAGACAAAAAGAAAGATTTTTTTTAAAAAATGACCAAAATAACCTTCAAATAGATCTGTATATTATATAGATTGTCTTATGTACAGGTGTAAGGGAAAAGACTGTTCCTAGAGCGATAAGAGAATAACAGTCCAAAAAATTGCATAATCATGACATGTTTCGCTCGGACCTTCATAAAATATAATATGGTTAATTAATGAACAATTTTAGTGATAATTTTAAGCTTTGAATAACCTTTTCTTTTGACGACAAATATGGATAAAATTTTCGAAATCGGGTATATAACTTGAATCTTCTAACACACATACACATATATATATACACATATACTACCTTTTAGTCTTTGGTATTTATGGTTTTCTTTCAAAAATTAACTATAAAGAACTTGTAGCTACATTATACTACTACTCCGAAGCAATCGAGTTTAGACTTTGGTCACTGTGGGAAATAATTAAAGACGACTTCAAAAGCTAGTTGGTAAAAGGACTAATGCAAATTTTGTGGGAATCACCAATAATGACATGCTTTTATAATTCTAGAATTTCATAACATTTTTATGACCATAAGATTCAAAAGTGATTCTTTCCCTCAGTGTACAAGTCATACCTAGCTAAAGCTATGCCTCTTTTACATCTTTTATCTAAGGAGACACTATATTTGCACACATTGTCACGAAAGAGTAGTAAGTATAATGATGTTTTTCATTTCTATTGATTTAAAACACTGAATTCGCTTAGTAGATAAATACTTTTAAACCTTGATTATAAGTCCATTTTTGCGTTAGTTCATTATAAGTGAAACTATAGCGACCAAGGATAGTATGTATTACAAATCACATAATTTCATCACGGGGAAATGTGCATTTTTTACAATATTGATCCAGAAAACTTACACAACCCATAAAATTAAAATTTCGATTCCGCCTTTATTAATCTAGAATCTAAATAGAGCATTGAATTGCAGGGATTCATCAATCATCAGATGATATGTTATACGTTCAGAGCCATTTTTGAATATACATGCAAATTCTAACCAATTTATATATCCTTCGGTTATTTTTAAACCATCAAAGATAACATGAGTTTACCCTCAATTTTAGAAAGGATTTAATTTATATACAGTCAACCCTCTCTATAACAACCTCGTTTGTTCCAATATGTTTTGGCTTTTATAATGAATGGTTGTTATACACCTATAACAACATTTGACGTTTAAATATTTTTTTGCTGTTATAAATAAAAATCATTCAAAAATTAATTATTTTTCTTTTTTTAATGTTACATATAAAAGATAAAAAAAATATTCAAATTTAAAATCTCAAAAGATATAAATATTGCACTAGTTAAATATTGAAGAAAGCTAATACATTGTTAATAAATTCATAACTAAAAGTATAAAAACTTAAACTCTAAGGCAGATATTTTAAAACTACCTAAAAAATAATTTTTTTTCACGATTGATGGAAAAACTTTGTAATTGTAGCTTGTTTCGTAGATTTCATTCTCTTACTAGCGATATAACGCTTGAATTGACGAAAATTCGTGTCCAAATTTTCAGCAAAAAAGTATCCTATAGTTTTTCCTTGAAGACGATCTAAGAGCTTATAACAGTTAAATTTTCTATCTAAATATTTTTTGGAATTTATCCAACGAAAAATATATCATATACAAATATTCAAATCTTATGCAAGATAGAAACTTTGTTTAATGAAAAAGATTGTGTGCATCAGTGGCGGATCTAGGAATTTAAGTTCGTGGATGCTTAGCTTTTTTAACATAAAGTTATTAGCAATCATATGGCATAAATGCATAACTATTTGAACACGGTGATGAAAAAAGTTAACGAGAAAACTCATAGTATTATGATCATGGACGCCGTAAAACTGTGATAGATAACGTAGCTGACAAGAAAAAAGATTGATGATTTTGTCCCTTTGGGAGGAATTGCTCGTCTTCAGAAGGGCCGAACTTTGGAGTCCTTTTTCTTTTTCTTTCTTTATAGTGAATTACATTTTGTAAAATAAGAAGAGATAAAACAAAGTCAGATTCGAACCCTCACCCATTCAATTTTTGTAAACTTCCAGCACCCTCCCTTAACCAAAGCACCCATTAAACTTTTTGTCTCATGGGTGCTTTCTGCTCTTTTATATTCATTTCCTCAAATTTTCTATACAATTATATATATTCGGAGCTGAGGTTAATAGGTGCTCGAGCACCCAAATTCAATGAGTAGATCCGCCCTTGGTGTGCATATTTTTAGAATTATTATTAGTAATCTTAATATTCTATATGCCTGTTATAGAGGGGTAATTTTACAAAGAGTGTTCTGCTATAAATATGGTTGTTGTTGTTGTTGTTAAGGTAAAAAATTATTATAGAGAGGTAAAATATAACTTTAAACGTCCGCTAAACCCCATGCACGGGATAAGGTTTGCAGATGCGATCATGAATCGAACCAGATCGAAACATTCAGCTATCGACGGACAAAGCCGCAACGTCGATCGCAAACAAAGGATGGCAAGGCCCCGGTTCCCAAATTGTCAATCCCTGGGCTTGGCCAAAGACATGAGAAGAGAGTTTCGAAGGTCAGATCAGGTTGGCTTGGCTGGTAAAGCTTGTGTTCCAGGTCAATAAAGACTACAATTTAAACTAGTACTGCTTGATTTTTATAGTGAATGATTGTTATATAGAGATGTTGTTATAGAGAGGTTTGACTGTACATTGATAATGAAAAGAATGTTTACACTATTTTAGCATATTGTAACAAGTTATCTAAATTATCTTCCAGTTAATAATCCCTCTTATTATGAACGCTATAGTTACTTGTAATTAGTAGAAAATCTCAGGTCTTGGAATAAAGTTTTAGTAGAAACCAATACCTAGTAATCTGAAGTTACTCATGAACCACCCATAACGATAACAAAAACCCAGTGTAATTAAACAAGTGAGATATGAGGAGAGAGTAGTGCGTACGTAGACCTTACAATTACCTTGTGAATATGGTAGTGAAGAAGCCAGGAAAAAAGAAACTAATAACAATAGCAAGATAATAAGATTATCGAAACAAAAGAAACAACTGGTAGTAAAAGAAATCTAAGAATAAGAAAATACGAGAATAATACTAATATTACTGGTATGCAAAGAAATATGCTCGAGTACCTATTAATCTTCTACTCTAATTTTCGATTTCATACTATTAGGTGTCGTGTCCTCGGTAAGTTGAAGATATGACATGACTTGTGTAATCACCTCTTCCCAATACTTCTTTTGCCTACCCCTAACCGTTCTTATGCTCACCATTGCCACCATTACTCATGAACCTCCTCTTAAGACAAATTAAGCATCATCTCGACTAGCTTTTCTTCAAGTGTAGATACATCCATGCATGAAACATCAGTGTCCTGCAAAGATCAATTGTAATCAAGGCGAAATATTAATTAATGAGATAAAGACGCCACATACCTAAATAACCCTGGATTGAGTGAATTTTTATTTTCACTATACTAACTCGTTGTAACAAGTATTCTGCCTTATTTTTAGGTTACCAAATCTTTTTTATTTATGGATATTACCTATAGTTATCTTTTAAATGACCTGATAGTTAATACAAGAATGAAATTTTTTGCCACCAATATTTTCGCTTGCTAAATTTTGAATTTGGTCCATGCAACAAGAACTAATGTTGTTGTCAAAGGCTAAGTTAACACAACAAGACATGTTATATTAATCATGTCTTCTTGTTAAAAAGTCATGTAATTGTGGCTTATAAAAGCATTTTGCAAAAATAAAAATAAAAATTGTATGTCATCTTTGTTTTTTTCAAAACAAATTTGTTCATTGCATAGTATATATATACCTCAACCTGAATTTTGTGGAGGGATGTTTCATCTACTGTAGTAGAAACACAAGTAACAACATTTAATTTTCTCTTAATGAGTTCTTCAAGCACTTTTGAAAGAGGAAGCCCTTCTTTTCCAAACTTGTTTTTGATCAAAATCTCCAGACCATCTTGACAAGAATTCACTGTCACATGCTCTTCTAAATTATATTTATGGATGCTTTCCTTATCCTCTCTGTTGGAATAATGGGCAAAAAGATTCAGCTTGTCTCTCTTTTTTTCAAAATCATTAATATTATTCTCAAGGTGTTGGATGTAATTCATAGCTTGTTCCAAATGATCTGATGCCGAACGTTTTCCCTAATTAAATAAATAAATAAAAAAGGTTAGATCAACATATATAGCTAGGTTTTATGCAAGAAGTTATGCACAAGCGATATCGACATATTCTTATAATTCAGCTTGTAACTTTCTTTCTTGTACTGCACAAACGGTGTTGGTATAAAACGGGCAGTCCGGTGCACAAGGCATTTCGCGTTCACGCAGAGTCTGGGGAAGGACCGCAACCCAAGTGATGTAGACAACCTAACCTAATGCAAGTATTAGTGACTGCTTCTACCAGTGACGAAGCCAGTTATTTCATTTAGGGTGTTCAAACTTGAAATAAGTAAAAACAATTTTCCGATAAAGGGTGTTCACTATATGTTATATACCATTAAAATCTAATATTTTATTTATATATACAGTATAATTTTTCGACGAAGGGTGGTCAGTTGACCACCCTTAGGGGCTATGTACCTTCGCCCATGTCTTCCACGGCTCGAACCCGTGACTTATAGGTCACACGAAAATACTTTTCCTATTGCTTAAAGGTTACCCGTCTCTATATTATTTTCTAGCAGTGTCGGATGACAGCCCATATAGTATATAAATTTTTAACACCATAAACTCTCTCTAGCAAGAGTGATAATTAAAGAGAAAATAGGGACTTAGATAATTACCTTGAGAAATTCAAGAGGAAGATGTGATCTAAGAGAAGCATAAAGATGAGCCATTTCTTGCCTCCTTTGTCTTTCAATATCTCTATGTGCAATTCTTTTTATGAGCTTGTTTTGATCCATGATCTCATTACTAGTACTGTCTTTTGAAACACTTGATAATAATCTTCTTGATCTTTTCTTTTTATTAGTATCATTTCTTGCCAAGGAATTAGTGCCAACCTTGACCAAATCTTGTTGGGGTATTTGACATGGAGTAGAAGGGATCTGAATCTCCTGATGATAAAGATCATAATCTTGGATTTCATGAAAAGAGAAGATTTCTGAGAGAGGATCCATATAGACTTTTTATTTTTCCTAATTTTCTTTATATAAAGCAAAAGATATGTTGGTTAGGGTTTGAGATCTTCAGTGGGGCTGTATATATATATATATAGTAGTACTATTTTCCATAAACAAAGAAAAAAACAAATGATGTGATATGTAGTACTGGTCATTATTCTGTTCCAAGTTCACTTCAATATCGCAGTTCACACTTTGGAGGAGCAGCTTTCTTCTTGCAAATAATAAAAAATATTATTATTAAGGGGAGAATGAACCCTCGTAAAAAGGAGTTGCAAAATCTGAGGTTTATGAGTTCTTAAAGCGATTTTAAGTTAATGTACAATAATAAATTAGGTTCATAATTAAATATTTATAATTTTTATTGAATTTCTCAATGTAAATATAGAGTCTGAAAAAATGTTATTGTGATTCATATAAGATTGATCTACCGATGCCCATGAATAGGACGAAGGGGAAGAAATTAAGAGGATGGTGCCTTTGGTAAGATTTGAACCCTATCCAAATTGATGCAACTTATTACTATAAACTTTTGATTTAGGTATTATTTACTAAGCTTTAATTTCTTTCGATTCGCGTATTAAACTATACATATGTAATTATGTATGTATATCTACTAGTATTGAAACAAACGCGTTATGTATGTATCCTATATTAATTAGTAAATAATTTTATATATCACATAAATATTAATATAAAAAAAATATTTAAGCTATAAATAAAAATAAAAAAACATAAAGGAAGAAACCTTGCTCCACAAAAGTCCTTAGATGCTTCATTTCTTGAATTTTTATTAAGGATAAACCTAGATTATTATGTCGATATTCCTTTATCTATTTTAGAATTTAGACAGATCTAATTAGTCTCGATTTTGCATGTAGATAAACCAAAGCAGACTTTCATTTGCTATACACGAGGCGAAACTGCTACCTGGATTGTGTAATTAGTAAATAGAAAACGAAACAATAATAATAATACAAATTTCCTATGATCATGGCAAAAAGACTAAAGAAACTATGGCTACTCGGCAGGTTGATCATGTGCAAAGTAACGTTAATTCATATCAAAAGGAAAATCTATCAGATAATTGACTTAACTAATCTTTAGCTGCAAGATTTTACCTTCAAATGATGTTAGGACTTAGGTTTCTGAATTCATATGTAAAATCTATTAAAATTATAGAATCATAATCTCCCGCATAAGTTAGAGATATCCATCTAAGATAAGAAACTAATTTTGTCATTTATAAAGAAAAAAAAAAAGGAAACATGTACCATGGGATCAAACCAATAGAATCATCTCAAGATGACTAAAAGGTACTAAATATACAGTGAGTTCAAACCTCTAAAGGAAAACAAAAAGTCTCCAAAGCAGCTAAACGAACAATATATAGAAGACCCTAAAGGTCTGTTTGAAAAGACAGGTAATTGAAATTGGTGTAATTATTAGGGTAGTAATTGCACAGCCTAGTAGTTACACAATATAATAATTACGACGACATGTTTGTTTGTCATAACATAATTAGGGTATAATTACAAGCGTGTTGTTTGATTGCACAAGTCTAATTATACAGTTAGATTAAATTTTAAATGAAGTAATTATCAGAATTTAAAAGTTAATATAATAATATATGCCTATACAAGATTTTTATTAAGTATAAATGATATTGGATTTGGTATTTAAGATGGATCTTTTTTCTTGAATATACATTAATTAGTAATCATATGTTTATAACTAATATTGCAAAAATAATTTTTATATATTTTCCAAATTAATAACATTTAGTTTAATCAATTATAAAAACTAAAAACATACATTTTGTAAGAACATCATGGAATTTCCATGCGTGTTTGATAAAAATAATATCATAACATTATTCAAATATTTGACAAAACTAATTTATCAATTCTAACTAAAAATGAACAACATAAAATGTGAAATAATAAGGCAATACTACTAAAACAAGTAAATTGGAATAATAAATATAACACAATTTCAAAATCCAAAAAAAAAAGTTTAACATATGTCAAATTCCAACATAATAAAAATAAGTTCTAATACAACTTAAGATTAGGAAATATAATAAGTTTATAACCTCATTTAACAACGAAATTCTACTTTAATGACATCATTCATTATATGCCAAGTTTGTTTATGACTCATTATTTACAATATTAGGAGGTGTAGTTTCAAAAACTAGAATAATAATGCAGTTACGCTAAATGAAGAAAATAAAACAAATAAGAAATAAAATATATGAGTAGCTACATGGATTTACAAGAAGTAAAGGGAGAGAAATAAAAGATAAATAATGTACAAAAAATATGTTTTAAAATTTAAAAAGAAATTAAAATGTAAAAAATAAAATAAAAAATAAAAATAAAAAGAATTAAAATAATGGAAATAAAAAGTTATAAAGAAAATAAATTAAAATAAAAACAAAAAGGAAAGAAATTAAAAAATAATAACTTTATAATTATACATTGTAATTACCACCAATTCTCACCCCCTTGAAAATATCTTAAATATACATTCACATAATCACATCTTCGATCAAACCGAATACAGATCGATCCAAATCATGTTAGCAATACTTTTAGTAGTAGATCTGCAAACCTTATTATTAAGCAAAAATAGGTCTTAAATCTTAATAACTATTACGATTTCTTGTGGTCAAGACAAATATTTATTCTTGTATAAGAAGATATCAGTTTGTTCCTTTAGCATTTGTTATGGCATACAAATGAAAATAAAACTTACCACATTCTTTTCTTCCAAGCTAGTCAATTGATTCAATTGGTGGTGACTAAAATATTAAAACTAATGCAAGTGCAGGAACCGGTTTTGGGGTAGACAATGAAAGAATGAGAGAAAGAGAATATGCTAAATTGGTTAATACAAGTTCTTAAGTTGGTGAAATCAATTGTTTCGACTCCCACAACGTATACTAAAGTTTTAATGGACTTTAAACATTACCAAATTTGAGTTTGTCCCAATACAATGTATCTACTTTATTGTTTTCAAAGGGGGTAATTTACTATTTTTTATTCCTTTTTAATTGAAATTTAAAAGTATTCACTTGTATAGGAATTCTTGTAGGAATTAGATTGAGTTTAAAGGGTAAAAAAAATGGTAGTTTAATTTTTTATGGGTATTTTGGTAATTTAATTTTCAACTTAATTAGTATGATATGATATGATGTATTTAGTTATCCTTTTGAAAAAGTAATTTTGTTTAAATAATTGCTACAAGGGGATAATGATTAACTGTTAGTTGTCTATCCTATGATATTATTCATATGATGATAACTGATAAGTGTATATTAGAAAACACAATTTCGATTTATCCAAGTCTACAATACTAGTAACACCTGGCTACGTATATAGGTATAAATAATGGGATTATACGTACTATCCGTAGTTGAACTTGAACAACAGATTCCTCCCCCTACTTTTGAAAAGCGTAAATAAATAAATAGGAGCCTAAACTCAATATCAACAACCATATCTTTTAATTGACACAACATAACATAATCAATTAGAGAAAATCTTATTGATTTTGTCCCTAAAAAGCATCCATGTAAGCAAAGATTCCGAGGTTTAAGCAAACCAAATAAATTGTCATTTTTAAGCAATATCGACCACTATACATTTTAAATTTTCTTGGAAAGATTTGTTATCATGATCATATTTTATTTTTCTTAAAACCATTATAGTATTATATGATAGAAAAAGATTTTGCAGATAGATGGAAAGGTGTATCTTAACTGGTGATCTGGATTTGGTTACAAGTGCAATATTAGAAATTGTTTGATATATGTCTAGTTGATGGGATCCATACAGCTTTTAATTAGGGAAAATGACACTATATAACCGCTATCAAAATAATAGCCGAAAAATGTATATATATATATATATATATATATATATATATATATATATATATATATATATATATATTCTGTATATTATATAAAAAATTATATAAATTTTATATACTTTTTCGGATATCGAATGTAAATAATTTTTGGCGCGGGCTAAAAGTGATACATTGCTATTATAATTTTGCAAAGACTCATATGATTACGGCTTTTGTATGCAGCCCCTTATCAACACATTGGTTTCTTTTTCTCTGTTCTTTTATGCATTAAGAATAGGTAAACCATTACATAAAATTGAATAAAAGTGATCGAACAATCTCAACTCAGAGCAAAAATTGAATAAACATAGAAGTTAAATGTGTACTTTTAGCCAACTATTGATACATCCACGAACCATTAAGGCCTGTGTGATGGAATGGTTCAGATCCCTTCATTACTAATCGGAGGTTTTTTATCTTTGATTTCGAGTTTCGAAAAGGGAGAATGTTCATGTAGTGTGTATATATGTACCAAATTAGGAGAGTTGCTGATTCTTGGAATAAATACTCCTCTACGATCTTAGGCGGACCTAGAGTATTAAGAGTGCGTTCAATTAATTGAAATCATTAATCATTAATCATAAATATGTGTGCAAAATATTTAAAAAATAGTATATATTTTAAGTTTCGAATCCTTATTTTCAAAAACTATTAAAATAATTTATCAAATTTAAATTTTGAATCTGTTTTTGTCGTTGATTAGTTTAATAAGAGAGGAAATTGGACAAGGTATTTGAGAAAGGAGAAAAAGGCACTAATGGAACCTTCTAATTTAGAAGATATTTAATGATATAGGTCACCAAGAACTAATGATGCATTGAAAGATTCAGTCACCCCTCGTGGGCTTAATTATAAAAGTAAAAATAAAAATAAAAAAATAGATAGAGAAGAGATTGTTGTTGTATATATTATTGGATTGGATGATACAATAATTAGGTGGAAAGCGATAAAACACAATATTTTAGATGGAGCTGCAATTCAATTATATATAGTAGTAGATCAGATGACAGGTATTTATGAAAACTTGCATCTCTCTCATTTTCTTTGAAAAGGTAAAAATAATATAATTTCAAGTATCTTACATCAGACTGAAAATATTACACCCTCAATTTTTTCTTTTCCTTTGAAATAAATGCAAGATATTATGATTTTGAAGACTCACATTAAATAAATTGATTTTTTGCTTTTTCAATTAAACTCTATGGACATCTTTATTCTTTTGGTTCTTGTGGTGGAATTTGTAAGTGCTAAGTATTCATTTTCGGGAAAAATCCCAAAAATGACCTTGTGGTATTCGAAATGGATCAATTATAACCTCCGTTTAAATTTGAATCCAAAAATGACCCTGCCGTTATAAAATGGGTCTAATAATGCCCTTGTGTTATTCAAAATGGATCAATAATGCCCTGAATTTTTTTTTTTAAAAAAATACTTTTAAAAACTGAAAAAAATATATTCTGTAAAAACTAGAAAAAGAAAGGAATTTGCAAAATATATATTTTTAAGTCTTTTCAGTTTTTTTAAAGTACTTGTTTTGTAAAAACTCAAAAAACACTATTTTTTAAAAAAACTGGAAAACAAAAACTCTCTTAAAGCAGTGGATTGCATATGCATTAGTTTTAAAAAAATAAAAATATTTTACAATTTTTTTTTTTCAATTTGACGGTTCAATATTTTTTCGATTTATTTTTATAAAATAAAACTCTACCATAATTATCAGCACAGTTATAAATTTATATAAAAATATACGGTTTTATTAAAACAAAATCTAAAAATTTGTTCGACACGGTACGATTATGTCGGTTTAGTCGGTTTTTAAATATTCATTTACACCGATATATAACTGTAAATGAATATTTAAAAACCGACTAAACCGACATAATCGTACCGTGTCGAACAAATTTTTAGATTTTTTTTAATAAAATCGTATATTTCTATATAAATCTATAACTGTACCGATAATTATGGTAGATTTTTTATTTTATAAAAATAAACCGAAAAAATATTGAACTGTCAAATTAAAAAAAAAAAGATTTTGCAAAATATTTTTATTGTTTTAAAACTAATGCATATGTAGTCCACTGCTTTAGGAGAGTTTTTGTTTTCCAGTTTTTTAAATGTTTTTTTTTTTTTGAGTTTTTACAAAACAAGTACTTTAAAAAAACTGAAAAGACTTAAAAATATATATTTTGCAAATTCCTTTCTTTTTCTAGTTTTTACAGAATATATTTTTTTTAGTTTTTAAAAGCATTTAAAAAAATAATTCAGGGCATTATTAATCCATTTTGAATAACACAAGGGCATTATTAGACCCATTTTATACCGGCAGGGTCATTTTTGGATTCAAATTTAAACGGGGGTTATAATTGATCCATTTCGAATACCACAAGGTCATTTTTGGGCATTTTCCTTAATTGTGAGTTTTGTGTCCTATTATTCTAATAATAAGATCAGTTATGATTTCAGTGTTGTTGCGGGAAGAAATACTAACTATGAAAATGTAACGACCCGGCCGGTCGTTTTGAGTATTACAACCCCGTTTCCCCATTTACTGCTCAAATTGTGTGATGACCCAAAATGTCATCTTTAAATTTAATAATTAATTTTATATTCTAAGATCTCGAAAAGCACTATTTATCATTCCTCGACTTGCGTGCAAAATCCGTAAAATTTTTCGGGAAGTTTTCAGGTGAAAAATGATTAAACTGTGAATTTGAGCTTTAAAACTCAATTGAGTTGACTTTGGTCAACATTTTGAGCAAACGGACTTGGATCAGTGTTTTGACAATTTTGATAGGTCTGTATCGTGATTTGGGACTTAGGCGTATGCCCGGAATCAAATTCCGAGGTCCTTAGCCAGAGATATAGAATTTTGATGAAAAATTAAAAGTTTAAGTTCAAATAGTGACCGGATGTCAAATTATATGCAAACGACCCTGGAATAGAATTTTGATGATTCCAACAGCTCCGTATGGTGATTTTGGACTTAGGAGCGTGATCGAAATTTTATTTGGAAGTCCGTAGTGGAATTAGGCTTGAAATGCCGAAAGTTGAATTTTTAGGAAGTTTGACCGAGGGGTTGACTTTTTGATATCGGGGTCGAAATCCGATTCTGAAAGTTTCCATAGCTCAGTTATGTCATTTATGACTTGTGTGCAAAAATTGAAGTCATTCCGAATTGATTTG